>APFE030436752.1:0-19691 GCA_000404065.3 Pinus taeda | reverse complement strand
ATCTCTTAGTTTTGTAGGGACTGGAACTGTTCATATAGACAATGGTCAATTTAATGATGTATTATGTGTTCCAACCTTATCCTGCAACCTTCAATCTGTATATCAGATAACTCATTCAGGTGAAGGTAAAATCGTTGAATTTTCACCTCACGATGTTGTAATTAAGGACCTAAGAGATCCTAGACAGATTTTAGCCTTTGGCATTGCTGATGATTCTACAAGGTTGTATAAGTTCACAACTTTGGGTCATCAAATCTTCCCTCGGTATTTGTTGCTCATAATGATGAAGTGAGCAAAATTTGGCATGAGCGATTTGGTCACTTAAACTATCGCTCCCTTCATAATCTATGTAAAGAAAATATGGTGACATGTCTTCCAATGGTATCTTGCAGAGATGGTGTTTGTTCCGGATGTGTACTCAGAAAACATCATCGGGACAGTCTTGAAAAACGTGCCTCTTGGCACGCCTCAGCCCCTTTACAACTTGTTCACAGTGATTTATGTGGTCCACTTCCAGTTGTTTCCTTCTCTGGCTACAAGTATTTCTTAACTTTCATTGATGATTTCTCCAGAAGCACTTGGATATACTTCTTAAAACTCAAGAGTGAAGTATTTAACAAATTCTTGGCCTTTAAGGCCTTTGTTGAAAAACAATCTGGACATCAAATTCTTAAGCTATGATCTAATAATGGCGGAGAATATGTTAAAAATTCATCAACTTTTGCACCGAAAATGGAATTCAAATGCAACATACTGTTCAATACACTCCACAACAAAATGGTGTAGCTGAAAGGAAAAATCGCACCTTAAAGGAAATGGCTAATTGTATGCTGCAATCTAAAGGACTCAGTCTTAGTTTTTGGGCCGAAGCAATTAATGGTGCAAATTATATAATAAATCGCACTCCTACTAAGGTTCTAAAGAATATCACTCCAGAAGAAGCTTGGAGTTCCATTAAACCAGATGTAAGTCACTTTCGTATTTTTGGAAGTGAAGCATGGGCCCATATTCCAGATGAAAAGCATAAAGCTTTAGAACCTAAGAGTGAGAATGTACTTTTGTTGGATATTTTGAAGATGTAAAAGGTTATAGACTTATTCCATTTAAGTCCAAAAATGTTATCATTAGAAGAGATGTAAAATTTGATGAAAATAAATCGGCCTGCGAGCCTAGTCCGACAGATGTGCCACCTCTTCCTATCTCTTCTACTTTTGAAAACATTTCTTCTTCAGATGATGAAAGTGAGGATGACAATCCTCCCCCACCTTCTCAGGATCCTCAACTTCCCAGATGGGTCCGTGCTACTCGGGATGCAGCAGGTGATCTTACCGGTGATCCTACAGATTAGCGACGTACACGTTCTCAGTTTGAAAGAGCCTCTTCTTTACTGGCTCAAGCTCCAGTAAATCATGATCCTGACACTTTTGTAGAAGCTTCAGGCCATCCACATTGGGAAGCAGCTATGAATGAAGAATATCATTCATTGTTGGCAAATGATACATGGGATCTTGTTCCTCTACCAAAGGGACGCAAACTTGTTAGATGTAAATGGGTTTACAGAACCAAGTATGGACCAGATGGGAAAGTTGATAAACATAAAGCTCGTCTTATTGCTAAGGGTTTTTCATGGGTTGAAGGCATTGACTACACTGAAACCTTCTCCCCTGTTGCCAAAATGAACTCTATCCGCCTTGTTCTTTCCCTTGCTGTCTCTTTAAAATGGGAAGTCCATCAGATGGATGTTAAATCTGCCTTCTTGCATGGGGACTTGCATGAAGAAATCTATATGGAACAACCCATTGGCTTCATCCAAACAAACTCCAGCCTCGTATGTCGACTTAAGAAATCTCTTTATGGTCTCAAGCAAGCTCCTCGAGCTTGGTATGCCAAAATGGATAGCTTTCTTTTAGAATCTGGCTTTTCTAGGTGTTATTCTGAGAATACTGTCTACACCAAGAAAGTGGGCAACTCTCTTATCATCCTTGTTCTTTATGTTGATGATCTTATTCTTACTGGTAGTGATCCCAACCTTATAAACCATGTGAAGTCCAGCCTTAAAAAGAAATTTGAAATGACAGACTTAGGACACTTAAACTATTTTCTCGGTCTTCAAGTCTTGCAATCCAAGGAGGGTATTTCCCTTTCCCAGTCCAAGTATGCTTGTGATATTCTTCGTCATTTTCACATGGAAGATTGTAAGCCAGCTCCTTCTCCCTTTCAGTCTGGAGTCAAATTTTCAGTCTCTTGTACTTCTCCTGAAGTTGATGCTACCTTATACCGTCAACTTGTAGGAAAACTCTTGTATTTAACCCATACTCGTCCTGACCTTTCCTTTGCTGTTGGCCTTGTTGCTCGTTTTTTGCAAAACCCCCGTGAAAGTCATTGGAAAGCAGCTAAAGAATACTTCGTTATGTTCGAGGTACAGTACAGTTTGGGATTCATTACAGTGCCAAAGCAGCTCCTCTATTAGTTGGTTTCACTGATTCTGATTGGGCTGGTGACCCTGATGATCGGAAGTCTACTGCCGGTTATGTCTTCACTCTTGGTTCAGGACCTATTACATGGGCTTGTAAGAAACAGGCTGCCATTTCTCTTTCGTCAGCAGAAGCAGAGTATCGTGGTGCCGTGGAAGCTAGTAGGGAAGCCTTGTGGCTTCGTCAGATCCTATCAGAATTTGGCTTTGAGCAGCAGCATCCGACTACACTTTGGTGTGATAATCAAAGTGCCATTCAGCTTTGCAAAGATCCAGTTCAGCATCAGTGTAGCAAACACATTGAACTTCACATGCACTTCATCAGAAAGCTCATTCATGACCATGTTCTTGAAGTGCAATATTGTTCAACAGATGATCAAGTTGCAGACATCTTCACAAAGGCTCTCAGAGAGGCGAAGTTCACTAAACTTCGATTTATGGTTGGAGTTCAGGAAGTTGTCACTAAGGGGGGATAGGCTCTAGTGCCTCCTTCCTTCTCCTATTGTGTCATATTTGTAAATCCTTCAATCCTATCCCAAGTTGTTCTTAAGGGGGGATGTTAGGATATTCTGACACATAGGAAATAGTTATGTTCAACTTGGTCTAGTATAGAGTTAGGTATGGAGTTAGGTAAAGTGTGTTTCTTTACCGTTGTACATTTTGTAACTTACAATCCGACGGTCACGATATGTAGTGATCCGACGGTTCATTCTCTCCTCGGTATTACCGACACTTGATCCGTGGCTTGACACCCGATTGGTCCATGAATTCTTTTTAAAGCGCATGGAGGGTCATTTGTAGGTTAACCGTGCATGAGAGAAGCTTATGTAATTTTCATTCTTTTATTAATAAATTGCCTGTAGTAGCCACGTTGGCGCAGGCCGTGGACTGTTTCCCTCTCTGAGGGTTTTAACCACGTCAAAATACTGGTGTATTGATCTGTGATCTGTTTGTGAGCGGTGTCCTTCTGGTGTTCTGTCTGAGGAACTTACCCTGTAAATTCCTACAGAGATTTGGTTCAAAGGCACCCGCCATGCAGGAAAGTGTATGAAGGCTGAAAGAATAGGGTAATGTACTCTCATCTACTGTTTAGATTAGTATATCAGTATTTTGGGGTCCAAAAGATTCCCAATGGGGAGGAGTGATCAGATATTGATCCAGGACTTTAATGATATCTCAAATTTCAAAGTGTTCGAAAGAGTGTCAAACCTGGACTACTGGATAGATCTCATCTTCCTGATTTCAGCGCCATGAACAGTTCAAAAAAACCGACACCATATGAAGAAGTTATCACAATTTGAAAAGTCCGGTAAACTGCAATTTCCAAGAATAAAATGATTTTTGGAAAATATTAAAAAAATATTCCTTGGAATATTCCCTGAAATATTCCTTTTGGCCGACCAATCAAGAATTGACACATGGCAAGCTCGGAGGTCACCACATGGCCTTCGAATGGCATGGTAAAATTTTGCTAGGTTTGATGGAATCGAACCCGCGACCTTCGGCAAGCTAAACAAGTGCACTACCAACTCTGCTCTACATTGGTTCTTAACAACTAAGGGTTAAATGTTTTATTTATGTTGTAATGGGCAAAGGTTTGGGGTTAGGACCACTAGCGGTCCCCATAACTTTGTTCACATGCCGCTGTTTACCAACGCTAACCTCCAGGTTATGTAGCCACCAAGGTTAACTCCGTTTCCATGTGACCACCACAAAATTAACATTAAATGTTGCAGGTAGTGGGAGCACTTTGCACTTAATTAATTACGAATTAAGCTAAACTAATCCCAAATTTGTTTAAAACACAGGATTAGTGCTAAAGTGGGCTATGCCTAATTAAATAGTGCTTATCGATAATTAATACAGGATTAGAAGCTGGCACTAAAGTTTGTGGATTCCGCTATTTTCGGATCTGCTACCAGATTTGGCGACCCTAACTAGAGTTCTTCCAGATTTAGTGGAGGATCTCTAGGGAGAATTGTCTAAAAGCACTCCAGGAGCATTTTTGACCTAAGAGAGTGAAACAAGAGGCTGGCTAGGCTAATTGAGGCCTTTTGAAGCCAATGGAACATTCTAGAGAAGTTGAAGAAGCCATCTTCAAGGAGATTTTCATCGAGGGAGATTTTGGAGCTCAAGGCCATGAGGGGTTGGAGGCAGTTGTAGGAGCTACCAATATTCGTTCTCAGCGAACCAACAGTCATTCCTAACTATAATGAACCTTTGGAATCCATTGCAAGTGTTTATAGAATAATCTGAAGACTTCTAAAGGTTGAGATGCTACAGGGAAGTTTTAGGCAGCCCAGTGCCAACCATGGAGGAAGGCCTAGATCGGGGATGCAGTGCTCATTTTGAGCAAATGAGCAATCTATTATTGATTTCTGATATGTGTTGGAGATAGTAGAAGAGGGTTTAGAGGCATTTGAAGAATTCTGAAGGATTTTGTGCCATCAAGAATCTCAGGGAAACTCAGTTCAGCGATTGAAGGAATCAAGTCAAAGGTATCTCAGATTTGTTTGTAGAATGATGACATCCATGATAGGGATATAGATTGTTTTCTAAGCCCATTGGTTCAGTCAATAACCATTGGAGTTGAGTGTGGAGCTTGTAAAATAATTGAAGCCATAATCCGAAAGAGCCAAGTCAAATCGACAAAAGCTCAAGGAGACGTAGCCCACGATATTCAGGTGAAATCCTAAATTGATTTTTCTATTATGTGTTGATGTTTATTTGCTTAATTATATGGTTTTTATGTGTGTCTAATATCATCAGAAACAAATCAAATTAAATCACTTAAACAACTAAAAACAAACAAAGGCATACACCTATTTCAAGTAAATTCCGCAAATGTCAACATAAGTTAGATCATATATTTGTAAGCTTTGGAGTGAGAGGTTCTTGTAAGCATAACAAGTTGTTAAACCCTCATTTCAGATCAAACGCTGTATCAAGAATCCAATCATATTGGGGGGAAATGAAATAATTATTCAATTGATGGTTGAAAGAAGAAGCCTCAAGAACCAGATGCTGAGTCAAATAACCAAAAGGGAGGAAAATTATCTTCAGTATCTTAGAGAAGTCACCTTCAATCATATCCTAAGAGAAAATAATTGTACTGTAGATATGCATGCCAATTTTGTTGTCAATTGTCCTATAGGAGAATCTAGAGTTGATAATGAGATTGCTCAAAAATCAATTCCATAGGACCTCAATCCTTCAAATGTCGAGATTCACAATCAAGCCAAGGAAAAAAAGGTGGGCAACAATCACTTCAGCATGAAAATCTAGAATTCAGAAGCTCATAAAAATAATGAAAATCACAATGTACATAAAACATTGTCAGACCTTGTCTATCAAACAAATAATAGCTACCCAGGCTCCCCATGAAATGATCAAGTTCTATTTTCTGAAGTGGACCTCTGCACAACTATATAACCATTCTCTCCTAGTGATTGTTCTCAACTCTTCACTGCTCATTCTCTCTAGTTTTTTCTTGTCCCCGGGCTTATTTCCCTGCACTCTCCTTTATTTTTCGCGTAGTCACAAAAGAAACTCTTAATATTCTTGTAATTGTCACTATGTTCCTTTGGTGATTGATCTAACCCACTCTACTTTTGTCTGGCCCCTCCCCTTCACGCTGCTCTGGTGGAATTTATTTCTCCCCTTCATGCTACTCTGGTGGTATTTGATTCTCTCTGTCACGCTGCTCTAGTGGCATTTATTTCTCTCCTTCACGCTGCTCTAGTGGTATTTTCTTCTCTCCGTCACTCAGCTCTGGTGGTCTGTGCCTCTCCCCTTCGCGTAGCTCTAGTGGTTTGTGCTTCTCCCCTTTGTGCAACTCTATTGGCTAATCTTCAACCTTGAGTCTTAGCTTATTTCATTATTTCCAAAGAGAGTATCTTTAGCCTGCGAATCTCTGTTCTCCTCTCAGTGGCAGCGCTTTGTCACCATTAGCTTGTGTTGTGGAAAATTTATCATCTATTCTTGAATTCTTGTCACCTCTTCCTCTCCCTGTAGGAAAGGACGCCTAAATCCATCAAGAAAAATGGAGTGGAATCCTTTGGCAAATGTCCCAAAGTGTGAGAGTTGTGATGTGTGTAGACCCAACAAATTCATGATCGATCAGATTAGGGAAATGATCAAGGACTATAAATTTGATGCGAAGTCTAAGAAATCCTTCCTTAAGAGACAACTAGAAGAGCAGAGGAAGGAAATAGCAGCTCTAAAGCTCAAATGTAAGCACATCGATGAAACGATCAACTATTTGAAGAGTTTGCTAATCAATCAAATGGGAGAGAACTCTAACTATCAAAGCAGCAAGAACTGACCTCCATTTCATCAGGAACCTTCAGTCAACAAAAATTAGATTCTACATTTATTCTTTTCTCCCCTATACAAAGTTCTTCCTCTAGTAGTTTATTATGTTATGTAAATGCAAATCACTTTTGAAACTGTTCATATGTATTTATATGGATAGTGCAATTGGTATTTTTAGAACCAAAAAGGGAAGGGCATGGAAGATAGGGAATGTTTGTTCTCTATTTTTCTTTGTGGATTCTTCTCTCCATTTTGTTCCAATGTAATGGGAGCTTGCCTCCCTTTTTTATTTTTTGGAATAGAAATCTAGTAACCAACTCAGACTGTTAAAAAAAAAAGACATGCTAAAAAATAGCAAAAAATTACTAGTCTAAAATCTAGAAATTCAAGAACTAGTGAGCTAGTTAATCTATCAAATGCCTAACCTATAGAATGAAATGGAGTAATTTTTTTGATTAACTAGAATTTTTTTTTGATCTTGATCTAGGAGTATTCTGTTGATTGAATTGCACAAGTGTTCAAGCGTCGTCATTAGTGTCAGTGTTGTTGTCACATCAATTCAACTTCGACAGTCGATAGTGTTTGTTATGGATCAGGTTGTTTAGGTAATATTATGGTTTTCAGGGCATTCAATTGATATGGTTTAGCACCTGGTTGTCGACTTATGTTCATCAACAGTTTCACCAGGATTAGTCGACGACACGTGTCTTGTCATTTGACTCGCAAGATTTGGTGTCGACATGGTTGTGTTGTCCATTATAGAGGTTCGATGTGTCGACATGGGTGTCGTCCGATGAAAAGGTTCAATATGGTTCACCTTTTTAGGATTTAGGGTGTCATCGTAAAATGCTCTTGTGTCGATGATATGCTTTTGGGTTTTGTCTCATTGTGACAAATGTATTACAAAAACCCTAATCTAAATCCTACATCTAAACCTCAACCTAAGCTAAATGAAAATACATTAAATACCTAAGATCTAAACCTATGTTAAACCTATGTCTAAGTCCTACCAACCACATTGCAAAACAAAACATTTAAACCTAGCACATAAAGTTATAACCCTAACCATATAAACTCTCGGCCTATATTAATACAATGTCAAACATTAAAAAACATTGCAAATTAAATACACAGGATCCTAACCGCGTGCTTAGACCGCAACAAAACCGTGGTAATGTGAATAGCAACAAGGTAACCACAACATCCAGCTAAGCCAATGAATGCTAACCATCAGGGACTGTGGATGTGAGCAGGCAGAGGAGACCGTCAGGTTTGGAAACCACGGAGTCTGACCACGTCTGAACCACAATGGTTGTAACATGTGAACGAGATCAGGGTTCGCCGTAACTGCAAATCGGAACTGCGCAGTCAACTGGTAGTTCCCAGAACCGTTGGATACCTAACCGTGTTTGTAACGATAGTCACATGGGTTGTCTCCCCTCTGCCCGATCAACCAAACTGCTTGTGATTTTGGGGTTATGATAAAGTTATTTTTGGGTTTTTTAAAAACAGCTTGTCAACAAACTTATTCAATGACCATGCCAACCTAGCAAGGTGTCTAATGCCAACATGACCGAAGTTAAAACCCTACCCAAAAGCAACCATTTCATCTTGTAATCAACCCATGGAAGTTTTGATGAACCTAAAGGCCTTTAAAATGTGGACTTGCTTCTTTGAAGACACTGGAGTGGTTTTTGACTTTTCTATGCAGATTCTAGAGGTCATAGGCAGTTTTTGTTTTCAGTGTGACGGTAGCATCCGGGGTCGGTTTTGGAAACCGTAAGTAACATTAGAAAGCTGGTTCATAGGGCTATCTAATGATAGTGATCAAAATTACCCATGTGCATAGTCAAACTGATAAATTCTATGTGTAATCAATACCTTCTTCTCATTCCTAATAAAAGCAGTCACCCATCTTGAAAGCAGACTCGGAGACGTAGTCCATCAGGGACGAACTCCATCATCAATTTTGTTGTCTGGTATCACTATATTTTTACTATTTTCACTTCTCTTATGCATCGATTTTATGTTTAATTAGTTGTCGTAAAGTGTTCTTATCAAGCAATTTTCCTCCATTTGCATGCTTTCAACTAACATTCAAATCATTAATGGATAATCAATTCTACATCATTTTTTAGTTTTATGGTCATTTTAGATCATATAATTTGGTATCAGAGCAGGTTGTGTTCTTAGAGTTTGCCATTGAATGTTTACCAGATCAAAGTCGCAACAAGGAGAAGGAATCCTTGAGCAGATCAATCCAGAGATTCGAAAGCGACGAGTCTTTCAGAAATCGACCATGTTAAGATCAGATGCAGGTGGAAACATTGAAACTAAGATGAGTGAAGAACAGTTGCAGCAAGCGTTCTTAACCATGCAGTGGATGTTGGGAGAATTGTGCGAAGACAAGAATGCGAGAGATGCAGCTTCTTCTTCAAAACCATCAAAGAAGGACAAAGGTAAAGGGAAGACTGATAAACCACCTTCACCTCCATCATATCCATCATCATCATCTTCTTCTTCTTCTTCCAGTGTAGAATCTAAAACAGAAAAGAAACCTAAGAAAACATATCTTTTGAAACTTGATTTTAAATTTGAGTTACATGTTTATGATGGCGAAATGAATCCTGAAAAGCTAGATAACTGAATAAAGCAGTTAGAAGTGTATTGTTGCATTCAGAACATTTCTAGTGATAAAACTAAAATTCAGTTAGCTGCACTTAGAATGGGGGGAACAACTTTAATCTGGTGGGAAGTAAAACTCAACTAGATGTAAAGCGTAAAGGAAAATTCATCTCGTCATGGTCTAAGTTTTTAAAAGCTCTTAGGAAACAGTTCTATCCTTTAGGATACATGCAACAAGTTGTTATTGATTGGGAGCATATGAGGCAAGGTAAAGGGTAGAGTGTCCAAGAGTTTACTCAGGAGTTCCGAAAGAAATCATTGGCTCTTGGGATTTCATTGGATACACGTGAAACTTTGTTAAAATACATCGACAATTTATATTCATATTTGCAGCATACTTTATTGATGTTTAATCTTGATGATTTTGATGAGGTGTGTGTTCAGGTCATACATATTGAATCAGGTGGTAGACCATTCAAGTTTTCATTTCAGTCATCCAAAGAGTTGGAAACCAAATATTCCAGTGACAGTAAGGGGAAGAACAACTCGAAGAGAAAGAAATCAACGATTGTTTAGAAGGAAAGACCTACTTGTTCTCATTGTTGGAGAATGGGTCATGATGAATCGAAGTGCTGGAAACTTCATCCAGAACTTAAGCCCAAAAAGTTCCTTAAGGAGAAGGATGAAAAGAAGGCCATTGCAGCAGTCCAACAAGATCTAGGTTCAGATTCAGTTGATGAAAGGAGGATAACCGCCATGGTTACGACAGGCAAAAATTCTGATACTGGTTGAAGTTCGAAAACTATTGCATCTTCTTCAAGCATAAATCCTTCACATGAGGATAAAAGATTTGAATTTTTTAACACAAGTATAACTTATAAGCATAGAAAGATAGACACAATGTTTGACAGTGGATCACAGGAAAATTTAATCTCTAAATATTTAGTTAAAAGTTTGGGTTTGGAAACACGAAATCATCCAAGACCTTACCCATTATGATGGCTAAATAATTCAACTTAGATAAAAGTCACCAAACAGTGTCGATTAAGATTTGCCATAACAGCTAATTACGTTGATGAAGTGGAATTAGATGTGGTTCCAGTAGACATATGGGGAGTTGTATTAGGAAGTCCTTATCTTTATGATCGTGATGTAGTATTTTACAGGAGAGAACATAAATATCACCTTAGGAAATATGGGATTGAATTTATTGTCAGGGCACATCAAAACAAAAATCACTTGAATTCAATTAATGTTAATCAGATGAAGCGATTAATAAGTTCAAACAAGAGGTTTGTAATCATGTGTGTAAAGCATCAACATAACAATAAATGTGATTCTTGTTTAAGTTATGTAGCTCAGATTAAAGATGGTTTGATTAAAGAGATAGAAACAATTCTAGTTCTATGTGAAACCAAACATCTTATCCATAAGCAGAGATTACAACATGAATTACAGTTTGTGCCTAAAGCTCCTCTTCCTAATTTTAGAATGAACCAATTCAGTTTAAGTTTGGAACTTAACAGTTGCAGGGATACAGATCACTATTGGGGAAAGTCAATGCTCAACTTCTCTTGTATTGTGTCTCCATGTCATGTCTTGAACAGTTGGGAAACCTCTTTCAAGTGGAGAGGGAACCTATTTGTTTTCATATCAAAGCCTTTTCTAAAGCAGTGTCAAAGTGTCTTTCGGGAGCTTATGCATTAGAGGAAAGTGCTAATCAATGCAAACATCATTTAATGAATAAGGACAAAGTTATTCAAACAAATCAACAACTAAATCAATACTTTCAGAATCAATCTAAGTTGCAGCAAATTTCACCTTACAGTTGGATAAGTTCAGTGCAACAAGTTCACTTAGTAAATAGGAATCAGGAAAGTATGTTAAATCAAGTAGTTGGTTTGATGTCAAGTATATATTTGATTTTCTCTGCCATTCCACAAAATAGATTGTTTATACATGTTGATGGTATTAAACAACTCCAGTAGAGACTATTTTAAAGATTGTGAATCACTAACTCATGATTCTTTGTGGAAAGAATTCAATTTTCATGATGATAACATGTTCTTTGCCCATCGTCGCAAGTTTTTCATACTGCGGATGGATGAAACAGGTCACTGAATCGAAAAGTACCATGGTCAACATCATTAGGATCATCACTTGCAAGTGATTGATCGAATGTATTGGTACATCATCAGGTCAAGGTGGAAAAAGAGGGAGTTCTACCCTCATCGACTGTTTGTCTAGTCAAACTTTTGTGGTCCAAAGCTTTCAAGTGGAGAGGAATGATCCAGGAGGATTCCGTTGATTCAATTGCATAAGTGTTCAAGTGTCATCATCAGTGTTCAGCGTTGTTGTCACTTCAGTTCAACTTCAACAATCGACAGTGTTGGTTATGGATCAGGTTGTTTAGGTAATATTATGATTTTCATGGTGTTCAGTTGATATGGTTCAACACCTGGTTGTCGACTTATGTTCATCAACAGTTCCTCCAGGATTGGTCGACGACATGTGTCTTCTCATTCAAATCACAAGATTTGGTGTCGACATGGTTGTGTCGTCCATTGCAGAGGTTCGATGTGTTGACATGGATGTCGTCTGATGCAAAGGTTCGATATGGTTTTCCTTTTTAGGATTTAGGGTGTTGTCATAAAATGTTCTTGTGTCAAAGATATGCTTTTTGGTTTTGTCTCATGTGACAAATGTATTACAAAAAATCTAATCTAAATCCTAAATATAAACCTCAACCTAAGATAAATGCAAATACAATAAATACCTAGGATCTAAACCTATGTTAAACCTATGTCTAAGTCCTACCAACCACATTGCAAAACAAAACATTAAAACTTAGCACCTAAAGTTCTAACCCTAATCATATAAACTCTCAGCCTATATTAATACAATGTCAAACATTAAAAAACATTGCAAATTAAATACACAAGCTCCTAACCGCGTGCTTAGACCGCAACGGAATTGTGGTAATGTGACCAGCGACAAGGTAATCGCAGCATCCAGCTAAGTTGTTGAGTGCTAACCATCAGGGACTATGCATGTGAGCAGGCAGAGGAGACCGTCAGGTTTGGAAACCACAGAGTCTAATCACGTTGGAACCACAGTGGTTGTAACATGTGAACGAGGTCAGGGTTCGCCGTAACTTCAAATCAGAACTGTGCAGTCAGTGGGTAGTTGCCAGAACTGCTGGAGCCCTAATCACGTTTGTAACAACAGTCACATGGGTTGTCTCCCCTCCGCCTCGTCAACCAAGCTGCTTGCGTTTTTGGGGTTATGATAAAGTTATTTTTGAGTTTTTTAAAAACAGTTTGTCAACAATCTTATTCAATGACCATGCCAACCTAGAAAGGTGTCTAATGCTAACAAGACCGAAGCTAAAACCCTACCCAAAAGAAACCAATTCATCTTGTAATCATCCCATGGAAGTTTTGATGAACTTGGAGGCCTCTAAAAGGCAGATTTGCTTCTGTGAAGACATTAGAGTGGTTTTTGACTTTTGTATGCAGATTCTGGAGCATATGTGGTTTTTGTTTTCAGTGTTACGGGAGCATCCAGGGTCGGTTTTGGAAACCGTAAGAAGCGTCGGAAAGATGATTCATAGGTCTATCTAATGGTAGTGATCCGAAGTGCCTGTGTGCATAGTTAGACTGATCAATTCTCATTCCTAATAAAAACGGTCGCCCATCTTGAAAGCGGACCTGGAGACATAGTCCATTAGGGACGAACTCTGTCATCAATTTTTTTGTCTGGTATCATTGTGTTTTTACTATTTCACTTCTGTTATGCAACACTTTTATGTTTAATCAGCTGTCCTAAGGTGTTCTTATCAAGCATTTTTCCTCGATTTGCATGCTTTCAACTAACATTCAAATCATTAATGGATAATCAATTCTACATTAGTTTTAGTTTTATGGTCATTTCAGATCAGATCTAATGGAAGTGGAATCAACTCGATTGAATCTCATTAATTTGTTCAAAACAATAGTAGAAATTTATTACTATTTGCCACAAGGGACTTCCAGACATTTATATTTGGGAATAAGCAAACTAATCCAAGTAGCTCAATGATTACTATGACCTTCCAAAGTTGTTCAAAGGATGAAATCATGCTTTTGATCCTTCAAAAGATCTTACTTCAACCATTTGAACCAATCCTACAACAAGAAATCATAAATATTAAATGCAGAAAAAGAAAAATGGAAGAACAAGAGATGCATGTGAATAAGAAGTGAAAGGAAGAAAAGTAAATGATACAAAAGGGCTTTGAGGCTCTTAGGATGGCCAAGCCCAAGGAAAATAAGAGTCCTAAGAAGGAGACTAAGATTTAGAAGATGAACATGGCACCAATATTCATTATTTCCATCAATAGAATCACATCAACTACAAAAAAACCTGTGATTAGCATCCCTTTTTGCTTCGTTTTTTGCATCTAGAGCCCATTTTTTATGCTATTTGTGTCCATTTATCAAATATGTTGCAAACATTGATGCAAAATTTGCACTAAGTTTTGCACCAAGTCTTGCACCAAGTTTGGCACTAAGTGTTACATTAGGATTTGCATTATGTTTTGCACCAGGTTTTGCACTAGGTTTTGCACCAAGTTTTGTGTCATCCTTTGCACCAAGTTTTCTACTAGATTTTGCGTCAAGTTTGGCACCTAATTTTGTTTCACCTACTTTTGCATCCTCTATTGCATCCATTTTATTGTGCCTACACTTGCATCAACTTTTGCATCATTTTTTGCATCCTCTTTTGCTTCATTTTTTGCATCCTTTTTTGCATCCCCCTTTTCGTCAAGTTTTGCATTGAGGTTTATGCCTAGTTTTACATCTATTTTTGCATCTAATTTTGTTGCATCCACTTTTGTATGTTGTTTTGCATCCACATTTGCATCTTCTATTGCATCCATTATTGTGTCCACTATTGCATCCACTTTTGTTGTGCCACAATTTGCGCCTAGTTTGGCACCTACATTTGTGCCCATTTTTTATTCTAATTTTGCTTCCACGTTCGCATCCCCATTTGTGTCTAAGTTTTCATTTATTTTTGCATCATTTTTTGTATCCAATTTTGTGTCATATTTTGCATCAGGTTTTGCATCTACTTTTGCATCAACTTTTGTTGCATCCAGTTTTGTATCCAATTTTGCATCCACTGTTGTACCCATGTTGACATCCACTTTTCCATCCCTTTCTACATCTTCTTTTGCATCAAAAAATTCTTATTTTTTCGCATCTATTGTTGCATCCAGTTTTACATCCACTTTTGTTGTGCCAAAATTTGCACGATGTTTTTCATGTACTGTTGTACCCATGTTTACTTCCACTTTTTCATCCTCTTTTGTGTTCAAATTTTCATCAAATATTGCATCCACTTTTGTTTTAGGTTTATGCATCAAGTTTTCTATCTTGTTTCATATCTACTTTTGCATCTACTTCTATTACATCCATTTTTGCATCCAATTTTGTGTCCACAGCTTCACCCGTAATAGCCCTAATGTAAATTCCATGTAATAAAATTAAAAAACAATAATGATGCAGAAGCATTCTTCAAAGTCTATAAGACCCATGAGTCTTATTTCACATTTACAAAAGGGATTGGGTTCCCTTAATCATTTTATTTATTTTCCTAAGTTTAGTTGAGTTGAGGGGATTTTTAATTGTAAACTTGATTAATGAAGAATATATTGTGAATGTACAGATTTGAGAGGAAGTTGAGTAATCTTAGGAAGAGTGAGGATTTGAGGGACTCAAAAGCTTCATTTAGGATTTGTTTGAGGTAAAGGTGGAGCTGAAGAGATACTTTAGGAGGAAGAGAGAGATTGTTGGATCTCAACTAAATTGGTTCATGAATCCATTCTTGTATAAATTGTAATATCTTAGACAATTCAAGAGGTTAGACAGGTTAGCCAGAGGCTAGCTAGAGCAAGAGAGTTAGAAGATATTAAGAGTAGAAGTGAGAATTTAGGAGGAGTGATAGATGGAGTTTGTGGAGAAGGGTTGAATCAGTCGAATGTGACTGGTTCCCTTATAAATATTTTAATATCAAATCAGTGTGGATTTGTGGATACCATGTGTGGGAATTTGTATTTGTATGTGCTTTAATAGCCCTATAATGCATTTGATTGTGAACCTCTGAAATACTGTGGAATTATGCACGAATAATACGAATGGTTGATGGAAATTCTTTCATGGGATTAATATTTAAATTACTTAATTAAAACCTATGTGTAAGCATGAAGAATCAGGATTCCTTTTTGAATGGACAGAGAATCATAATGGGT
Source organism: Pinus taeda (assembly GCA_000404065.3). Classification (NCBI taxonomy): domain Eukaryota; kingdom Viridiplantae; phylum Streptophyta; class Pinopsida; order Pinales; family Pinaceae; genus Pinus; species Pinus taeda. Next base: position 3,984 of record APFE030436752.1, on the reverse strand, counting down.
CATTGAATCCAATTGAAGGATCGAAATAAAGTCCTAGAGTAACATTGATAAAGAAATATATAGATTAAGCTTAGGAGGGAGTCGCACAACGGAATGATAGAAGGACCAAAACCATTGAAGAATTCCGTAAAAACACAAGTAAAGAGAAGGATGAGTAATGAAGTGTTGTTGCACAGGATCTGTTGGAACTTTAGGATCAATGGGAAAGATTAAGTCGCGAAAAGTGGAGCAGTTAATATTGCATCGGAGGAAAGATTCAGGAGTGAATGAACTGGCCTCATGCCTTTAGCGATTGCAATATACGACTGAAGCATGGACTGTCGGATCAGAAATAATATCAACGATGGAGGAACTTTCTTAAATATCACATCGCAATGTTATATTGATATGTGAACTAACCTCAGTGACAAGCGATCGCTGATGCGATCATCGGAGTGATCACATCGCAAACATACAATGGTATTGATCGAGACAAAGAGTATTGAGGCATGCGATAAGAAGCAGACCTAATAAGTTATATGGGTGCGATTAATGGTATTTGAAATCCAATAATGCATTGTCGCATATCGGATGTGATAGTTCATGTGTAATGTGATCCGTGGAGATAGCAATTGCAATTGTGATAAAGCATGCATCAAAGAATGTGCAGAGACGTGGAAAAGCGCGAAAAAGGTAAGATTTCCTATGTTGTGGAGTATTTCTATTATAAAAGAATTATAATATAATATAGAGCGGATATGAATATTTCATGTGCAAGTCCAAAGGAATTTAATTTAATCTACAGTTATATATATTATGGTTAATAAAAGGTTAATGAAGGTTTAAGAGGGGTGATTAAGTCCCGATAAAAGGAGAATGAGTTCTGATATAAAGGAAAGGGTGGTATAATGGTTATACTTTGTTAGTCTTTAAATCATTCTGCATAGAGAATTGTTAATGGGCCTTAAAACTTAAGAATTGAAGCTTTGACTCCTTAGAGAGTTAAACAAATCTGGGACAGACAGGATTTATGCATAGTTTATGCACACTGTGGGTATACGTATGATTTCCTGCATCATTTGGTATTAGAGCAAGATTAATGATCTGTAGAGATTGGTTGAGGGATTGAATTTTATTCCTAGCATATATATTATTTGCATTGTAATGGATCTGATATAGAGGGAGAATAGAGCACAAGGGTTCATGCATAGAAGAACTCTAAAATGTTACAGGCAATGAAGACTTCAATCGATTCATTCAAGATAGACTGTGGAAAAGGGTTGAGGAAGATAGGATCAAAAAGGATCTTGTAAGTTTTAAAGCTTTAATGGTATGTGTAGGTGAATGCAAGTAGTAGGTAATGAAATTCCAGCAAGTAGTTGTGACAAAGGAGCAAGTGAAGAAATTGTAGCAAAGATATTGTAAGGAAAGAAAGTGAATATGGATGTACTCCAAAAGAACATAAATTCGGTTGAAAGAAGAATTGAAGTGCAGACGGCAAAAAGTAAAGCAGCATGTGTATTGCCCAGCTAGTGAAGGATGAAAGAGATAGATCACTAGGTACGAGTTGTATTTTGATTTTGGTTCATTTGAATTGTTTTAGTAAGGGGAGAGAGTGATAGCAACAACACACAGTAGCAGACTGTGTAAATAATGAGAGGAGTTGTGTTAGTGGCAGCAAACCTAAATATTCCAGCTGAAAGTTGGACAGGGAGGACAGTTAAAGTGTTCTCAAGATAAGGTGAGTTGAGGATACAAGCCTAAAGAGAGCAGAAGAGAATGCTCAAGAGGTTGCACAGATAGAGAACCAATGCTTGCCAAAAGACTAAGTCCAGAGGAGGGATTGGTGAGGTAAGTGACAATAGGGAGGACTTGTTGTCACAAAGGCTAAGTGCAGCTCATAGTGAGTGAGAGGCTCATAGAGATGACAAGGAAATGACTACTAATAGTCATAGTAGGGGTTAAGAGAGAAGCCACAACAGAAGAAAGGAAGATGCCAAGGAAAAAAGGCAAAAGAGAGAAGATGAGTCAAGAGATATTTGACAAAGAAATTATAGAACTGAAGGCAATTATGGATTCCATAACAGTGCTGCTAGAAAAATGTGAAGAGGACCAAAGGTATTGTTGGACTATGAAAAGAAAGGAGATAAAGTGGAAGTTGTTGCAAAAACAGATAAAGAGGAGAAAGTATATCAAATTAAGAGAAGAACTTGGAGAAATTAAGTTAGAGATGGAAGATAGCTATTGTAGACACAAGCAAGAGGTTTACCTTGCTGAGGAAGGAATCATTGATGATTTCTTGAACTATTGGACAAGTTCGAACTAGCAGAGAGATGTGATGATTGAAACATCAAAGAAAAAGGAGCCTAGTATTAGTGAAACTAATGATTTGTGCATGTATGCAGGTGATAAACAACTTTTAGAAGATATGTTTATGCAAGTTGCTGAAGAAATGAAACTGTTAGAAGAGATGGACGTGATAGAACAATTCTTGATTAAACATGTGTTCAAGGACACTAGAGATGGACAAATGTTGAAGAATACTAAGGAGGATGAAGATGATGAATCAAGTAAGACTTGGCAAAAAGATGGCAGACAGTCTGAAAACAAAAGGAAATTGCAGATTGCAAAAGGAGAAGTAGAAAAGAGGTATGAAGACGACCTTATGAAAGGAGCAAGCAAGAGTGTAGATGCAGTACAGACACTTGAGGTAATGGAATTATCTCTTCAATTTTTATTCAAAAATTACGAACCTGTATTAATAGTTAATGGACAAGAAATTATATTGGAAAGACATAATGGATCATTAATGGAAAGGACTCTTACTAAATATTGTATTATGGATGATGATAGAAACAAGGCTTATAAAGAGAATTCAACCCAAGGAGGTACAATTAATCCCTTCAAGGTTTATGACTAAGAAAGGAAAAGAGGACAAACAGGAACTCAAAGAGAGGTTGGTAGCCACTGATGCACAACTAGAAATTGAAGACAGTGTTATTTGTACAAATTGCAAAAAGAGTAAAGGTGCTTGTAAATAGCAAACTAAAAATAGACAGGAAATCTTAGAGGATGAATATAAGAATGCTTTTGTGAACTATGCATATTCAGTGAGCAACCAAGGGGAGTAATGGAAGGTGATATTCATGGTGTTGACAGTGATTTTCACTGTTGTAAAAGGGACTCTACAGTGGAATGGAAAACCTATGGTATAAGGTGATTTTGTTTCTTGTATTGAAACAAATAGAACTTTAGGTTCTAAACTCAGAGATTGGCGAATTTTGATTGAAACAAAGGAAGAATGGAAAAGACAACTTAGTGGCTTACAGATTTGTAAGGAAGGAATAGGAAGAATGAAAAGGAGTGTGAAAGGAAGGAAGGCCAAAGAGAAGAGCAGAGAACAGAATTCAGAACTTAGACAACATTCAGAAAAAAGTGAAGCCAAAGAAGACTTTTCCAAGACAAGACAACATGACAAGTTTGATATGTCATATATACATCAAGAGGATGATAAATCAGAAAAATTATGGAGCAGAGGTTATGAGGAAAGAGATGGAAAATGTAATATATTTTTTGATTTTGAGTTATTAACTGTTGAATGTGGTTTTCAGGATGAGGGACAACCTACTCTTGGAGATATGTTTGCATAAGTAAACATGAAGGAATGTGTAAATCCTGGAATTACAGAAAGTCAGTTTTCCTTATGGAAACAAGAAGATGAGAGTAAGCAACATGTTGACTTAGAAGCTTGGAATAGAGGAAGGAGAGTTGGCATAGCTCTTAAACAAGTTAGTGCAGAAGAGGAAGAAAATTGTAGGGGAAGTGAAAGTACATTCCACATATAGATTTTGTTATTAATACAAAGGAGGCTTAAATTGTTGGGTTGTGTTATATTCTTTCCACATAGTTAACAAGGGGTTTGAGGGGTACCTGTAACCCAACTTTATGGGGTCCGGGGCAGCGCCCCGGAAAATTTTGATTTGGGACCCTATGTTAGGTTGGGCG
>APFE030436750.1:49852-68055 GCA_000404065.3 Pinus taeda | reverse complement strand
AATGGGCGGTAGTATTAGATAGACGGTATTAATAAAGCCCACGGTATTGGCCCGTGGTATTGCATGTATGAGTCATATATAAAGGATAGAGACTCCCTGCAAGGAGTATCATGTCTTGTTTTGTAATCGAGCTCTGCTCTATTGGAGGTTGCCCCCTCGAAGAGGCCTGTGAACATTTCTCTCTGAGTAATAAAATCATTGCTATTCTGTGTTCTGGGTATATTTTTCGCATATTCTGTGTTCTGGGTATTTTTTCTTCGCATATTCTCTATTCGGTATTACTTTGCAGGTCAAGAAGCATAAAAATCTTGGACATTAACTTGGAACCTATGCCTCTAGTATGTTTTTCAAAAGAACCAATATAAGCATTCTTAGAAATTTGAAGAAAAACAAGAATTTTTTACCTCTTCTTCAAGTTGATACTTGACTAAGGCTTCTTTGGAAACAAAAAGTTATGTCTCCAACTCATGCATCCTTTCCAGGTTCATATTTGCAATATGAAGTTGCCTCTCCATTTCCTACAATTTTTCAGAAAGAAACTGCTTCTCTTCCTCCACGGAATTCAACTACTCTCTAAGTATTCTACTCTTCCTTCCATCCTCATACATTTCTCTCACCTTGTCCATCATGGTGAACAAGTCTTACTTCATGTCTCCATCAAAGATTTTTGTCAAGAAATAAGATTTTGAGGACACACTTGGGAAGTTGTCATTATGCTAATGAAAAAAGAACTTCAAACAAGATTAACAAGTAGCTTTATTCAAGCAACCTTTTGCAACAAGCCTCTTGTGCTTCAAGGATTTCCTTGAGGTCCTTTGGGATAAGAAGAATGCCTTTATCCCTTCTTCCTTCTTGTCCTTCTTAGACTGAGCTATCAATAGATTTCCCTTCACCTCTGCAAACTCAAACCATAGTCAGTCTGCAAACAAGCATATAATCAATCAGACAATCAATCCTTGATCACCCAAACACCTTTCCAACAAGCAATCCTTTTCTCTATCAATCAAGCATTCTAATCTAATACCTTTTTCTCTAGTATAACCATCTTACATATCACCTTCCTCAAGGTGGGGTTAATCAATCTCAGGCTGTGATACCACCTGATTTGTAAATGTGGCACTAAAGGCTTCTTGTCAGCTTACAAGAACCTCTCCCACTTCCAAAGCTTAAATATATTCCCAAGACCTTATGATTAACCAATTACGGAATTAAAAAGTGCTTAAAAGTAGGTGTATGCTTGTGTTTGTTTTTAAACTGTTTATGTGCTTTAAGTTGATTTGCTTGAACTGATATGAAACATATAGCAGCAAATAAAGAAGAAAATACAACGCAGTAATAAGCAACCACTCATAACAACAATATAATATGGAGTTCACCTTGATATCTTGGGCTACGTTTCCTTGAGCTCTAGTCAACTTGACTAGGCTCTCTAGGATTATGGCATAAGTTATTTTACAAACTCCATGCTCAATTCCATTGGATCACATAGAAACAATGGGCTTAGAATACCATCTTATCCCTAGTTGTCCATACTTCTGCAAACAGATCTAGACTTCTGGACTAGACTCCTTCAATCAGTGCTCTGAGCTATCTCACTCTAGATTGCACCAACTCCCTCAAAATTCTCTCACTATCTCTAGAATGCCTTCTTCTATCTTCAGCACACTTTCAGCACCAGTAATAGCTAGATCATCTGATCTCTTTGTTGTTTTCTCGACTCCAGCTCTAGATCTAGCTCTGGCTCTGGCTTTGGTTCTTGGCTCTTACGAGCTTCTCTCGGCCTCTACATGCCTCTGTAGTTCTCTTTACCTCCAAGCGACTCTCAGAAGCCTTCCAGCAACCTTCAACAACAACTCACTACTATCAATTGAGCTCTCTGGTTCACTCGACCTCCAAGTGACTCCAAAACTCCCTGCGCTCTCTCAGCGCCTGCATTCTCTTAGCCTCTACGTGCATATCTTGAGATCTCTGTCCAGTGCCCCCTATTAATCGTGCTCTCTGTGTTATTGTGAGGAATCTTTCGACTTTACGGCTCCCCCATCCATTCCTCTATCTCTTATTATGACGAATCATTCCCTTGCGACCCTTCATCTCTTCGACTGTCCCTCTGGCTCACCGGCTCTGTGGCACTGCGTCTAGCCCTCTGGTGTTATGGCTCTATGGATTTGCATCTGGCTATATGGCTCTGTGGCTATCTGTGTGTAACACATTCTTGCATCATTGTTAAAACGCCTGCTTACAGTGTGGCAAGGAGAATGGGATAGTCACAAAGGAAATACACAGGTGGCCTCTTTCTAGGACAAAATCCACAAAAAAACCATATTTCCAATATACAAAGAATATACATTGAAATGAACTATCGGGTGCAAGATCTGGACTTCAAAATCTATGAAATTGCACTCATAATCCCTATTGGGTCCACTTTCGGTCGCAATATCGCAATTGTGTTATCGCATGGCAAAAACCCAAATACACGTAATACATTAAAAATCCAAATTTTCAGATTTCAAAACTTATGAAATCGGATCTATAAACCCATTGGTTCTAGCCCTTATTGGCATATTGCTATCGCAATCTTATGTCGCATGCGAACGACCCTTGTATCGAGGATCATCGATCGCCGATCACCGATATCGGCATATCGCTATTGACACCGTCGTTGTATCGCATATCGTAATCGTAAAGGGACCAAGGGTCTTCCCTTTGGTTATGCTGACTGCCGATCCACCGATCATCGATATTACACCTCACATATCGCATTGGTTGTTTCGATGCCTTCTGCTTCTCCGATATTCGATCACCTCGATCGTTGATTCAATTGCATATTGCAATACTTGGGGTCCCGATATCAAGTGCAGCCTACCTACGACCTGACATATTAGAGATCACTAATTGGGGGTTCCTTCCACCCTTGCGTTAAGTCCTCCTCTTAACCCTTCCAATGTGATTTTCCTTTATAAGGCCTCAAGCCCATTTTTGGAAGAATTTGCCTCCTTTTCAAAGGACCATGGCAAACGTCTTTCTGCGATAACTTCTTCATCCAAAGTCCATTTTAGCCCATTCAAATTGTAGTGATTTAGAGTGAAAATATCAATGCAATGGAACTATTTCCAGGAGTAGCCCTTGACTTTCATTTTCCTATGTGAGGAACACTTTAGACTTAGAAGTCTATTCTAGATCCATTTTGGATCAACTAGTGAGTCATGGTCTTTTGTGGTCTTTTATGGACACCTTTTCTCCGCTACCACCCAACCCACATACACCAAGTTTTTTCACATTATTTTAGTTATCCCACTATAAAACCTATGGTCAATCTATGAACCTCAACAAAACCAACATTGGGTTGTTCCTAACAATTTTTTTCTCCACCACCCCAACTCCTTTCACGTCATCTCTTGACCCATCAACGCTCACCCCATGAAGTGTTTCGAGTTTTATAACCTTCAAAAAGTATTTTGGTTGGAATGCATTGCTTAGTTCATCTCCTCCATTACTGAGTGAGGGAAACATTTCCGACACCCATCTACCTATCAAGGACATTCCTCCCCACATTCAACTTGTGGTACAACTAGGCCCTTCTTTGATTTATCTCTATCCCACTAGTGGTTATAACATTAGTGGTGTTACTATACCCATTATGTCTTATGAGGCCAATAGTGTCCTATTTCCCAGACCCACTATTTCTCGCTAGGGTCTCCCAACTCGGCCATAATTATCTTCTGGGGGCAACTTCTATCCTTGAGGAAACTAGTTCACTAGTACCTTCCCTCAAGCTAGGGCATGCCTGATGGCCGATTAATATATTCACAACCTCAAGGAAATTAATATCATTCACAACATGTGTACCTTGTTGGAAACCCATTAATGGGAGAACCTTTTGGTCCCTCTAGTTACCCTACTCTTCCTTGGTTTGATCTGGTGGAACCTACTCCCTTATCGTTCTTGGCCACTCTTGATAAACTCGATATATATAAGTTGACCAATGATTCTGTTAGGTTCCTATACCAATAGGAGTCATAATTTTTGAATGGCTGAGATTAAACCTATAATATCTACATACCTTTTCTTTCTACAAATGTTTTCCATATTCAAAAAATTAAAAAATGTAAAGAGGGTATGTCCTAAAAGAAAAATCAAAGGACAAAAAGAATAGAGAAGGGTCAAAAGAGATGAAAAATATAAACCCCATGAAAGAAAAGACCATGAAAGTGTGCAAGTCAAAATGCCACTACTATTTACTTTTTGTACAACATAAATGATTTTGTGCAGTTTGTAACCTATGCCACTTTCCATGATAGTCAAAATGTTTAAACTTGGCTATATCATGCTCTCAATTTCATGCTTATAGATAGAGAATAAAATCTGGCCAAACAGTGTAATCTTGGCAGATAAGTAGATAGGTAGAGTTAATAAAGGAGCTCAACTGTTTAATCTAAGCCCTTGGATGTAATAAGGTTAGATTTAGTTAGATTACCATTGTAAAAGAAAGAAAAATGTTTGATAAGGGTTTGTGTTAGATGATCCAAAAATACTTTTTTATCATAGGTTATAAAATTAGAATAAAATTAGAATAAAATAATTATTAATTTAAGGTATTAAATTAATAATTATTATTCTAGAATGTTTAATTATTTAATGGAGACTTTTAGAATTAGCATATTGTTGTAACTAGATATGACTCTCCAAAAGTGTCGTATCTAGTTACAACAATATGCTAAGCATGTGAAATTGTTTGGTTGCGCCGAATTTTGCAGGACTTGGGCATTTCTCAGGCAGAAGCTACATCATTGTTCATTGACAGCCAGTCAGCCATCAAACTTGCCAAGAACCCAGTTTTTCATTCAAAGACAAAGCATGTGGACACCAAGTATCATCATATCAGGTCGCTCATTGCCAAAGATGTCCTCAAACCAGTTTATTGTCCTTCCGAAGATCAAATATCCGACATTCACCAAACCGTCTTGGCAAATCAAATTTACTAAGTTCAGGAATGAACTTGGTAATCTTGTAATGTGATATTTGGATCATAGGGGGGAATGTAGAAACCAAAAATACTTTTTACATAGGTTATAAAATAGAATAAAAAAATATTAATTTAAGATATATAAATTAAAAAATATTATTCTGAAGTTTAATTATTTAATGGAGAACTTTAGAATTAGCATATTGTTGTCTAGATAGACTCTCAAAAGTGTCGATCTTACGCTCTATATAGGAGATTAGTTAGCTAGTTGGTTTGAATAGAATTTAATGTAAATGGACACTTGTTATTTAATAAGTGATCCATAATTAGAGGTAGTTAGGACATGGAGCTTATAAATAGCTCATTGCAAGAGTGTTTGTGTTGTTTGGGTGTAAGCTCTTGCAAATCAATTATGTAATTATTTTTTTCTGATTAATAAAATTATGTGTCTGAGGACACTTCTGCCATTAGTTTGCTAGCTCAAATGCAGCCTAATAAAGAGAAGCAAAAAAGGTAGGATGAGTAGGTGGGTAAGTAGAAGAAAGGTTGCAGAATTGTGATGATTGTTAGACAAAAGCATATTTATCACCCTCAACATGAAAGTTCTAGGTATGGATGAGAAATTGGACTGGAATAAAGTTAACAAATTCAAATTGATTAATTTCCCCACTCATTTCACCTTTTACTTAACTAATTTCCCAAAGTAAGTTTCAAGTACCCAAAATCTTAAATTTAAAGGGGCTCAGAGCATTTCTCTGACTTTTGGAGGGATCAGACCCTCGACCCAATGACTTACAGATCTTAAGTACTAAAAACCCTTCATAAACATTCACCCCTTCAATTCATTCATTTTCCCTAATAAATCCCTTTTCCTAAGGTTAAAACACCATTTACCTAAGGAAAAGAAAGCACCCCCATGGATGCCCCTTTTTATGAGAAAACCCCACAAAATTCCCTTATCCTAAGTTGTAATGTCTCTATGTAAAAAGCGAATGAAATCACAAAAATACATTATTCTTAGTGCCACTTCGTTTATCCCCTGCAATTTTCATATTAACCATTAACATTATTTATATCGTAATTCTTGAAAAAGACCCCTTTCATGTATATTTTATTAAACCCCCTTAATATTAATATCCCTACACCTAAGTTTGAAACATAAACTTTATATTATATTCAAACCCCAACAAAGGATATAATTAATCAATCTGTGACTAATTAAATTCAAACCAATCAAATCATGTCCAATGTGTTAAATCCCCGCCTTAACCCCTCATTAAACTAAAACCACCATGATTAATCGCTTGCCAGGCCCCTCCATTACCCTCCATGCAACTCCTGTGCCCGATCACTGCACGATCTCCCCCCTCCCCATCCGATGATCCACGTTGATTTTGGAAGTGCCTGAAATCTGAACAATACCCACCCTAAATGGGTTGTTTTCTGTCGGGCCCCCAAGGCAATGTGGCACTCGATGAGTAGAATCGGGCGGCCACCCCCCAATACCGCCAAGCTCCCAAAGGCTATGAGAAATAAATCGCTTACCACCAGCTCGCTACCTACAAAAACTGTCACTATTCACCCTACTATGTGACAAACCACTACTGTTCACCCATACCCACCAAATTGACTTTTGCGCATAAATCCAAAAAAAAGCTCCAAATCATTGTTTTATCATTTTTTAACTACAAACTTCCATGCACTCACTTTTGAACGTTGAAAGTCGTCAACCCACGTGCACTTGCACTCTGAAGACACCAAAAGCTTCCAAATTGCCTTCCAGCCTAATTGAAGCACTTTCAACCATTCAGAATCACCAGTGAACCAATTAAGACCCATTTTTCATCAATTCTAGGTATTTAAGCCAGAATCCATTGAAAGCCCTGTTAATTTCCAAACCAATCTCTAAAAACTTTCTTAAATTGAAATTAAAGGGAACTTTAGTAGCACAAAACCCACCTAGAATTGAACCCCTATTACCTCAAAGACTGAAAATTTACTTTCCCCCATTCTTAAATCCACAAGAATTAAAAATGTTTGCCCCTATTGACATGGATATCAAGCCAATTACTACTCCTCACTTAGATCTGGACCACCTTCCCCTTGCCGATAAATATTTCCAAATCAAGGACACCTCTGTCCTTGAATCACCTATTAAACTCTACTACCTATACAGGGACCAATATCTAAACCAAGCTGATAAAATAGGTCTGTGGGAATCTAATTTGCGCAAGTATCAATTCCCTGAGGTGCACATTTTCCCTAAAATCATTCATTATTGCCATGCAAACTACATTCCCAGTCAAAGAGAAGTGATTTCCCCTGACTAAACCATACTTTTCACCATCACTTCCGAGTTAATCAATGAAATGCTGCAACTACAACCAGGGAAAAACTTAACCCCTATTTCAATTGGAGACCTACTAGACATATTTTCCAAGCTTACCACTGCCAGGATTGCTGAAATGCTTTAGACCTTCATCAGTGAGGGAAAGCATGTTCCAAAAGAACCTCCTCCATATATGGTGTTAGCGCTTGAATCTGCCTCAGGCTGAGGAAGGCAAGGTTCAAGGCAACATCAAACCAAGCTTAGCCTCGTAGCTAGCCCTACGAGGATAGGAGAGGGCTCTCTCCAGGTCTATCTCAGCAGAAAAGTCTTCAACGGTGGTGAGATGACCAATAAGGAATACTGATTTTACGCTAGTAAATTGATAGAAAGGTTTATTTTTAATAAACGATTGGGTCTTCTGGGCTACATGGGGCAGAGAACAGCTTGAAAACGGAAATATAATCAAAAATACAAATTATCTCCTGAGGCAAGATAAGCAAGAAATTTAACATCAAATTTGAAATTATATGGAGTGAAAGACCGCTGCGAGGTTGACAAGGGCATAGAAGATGAATCCTTGTCAAACAGAAGAAAACATTGAATAGGAATACTTCCTCAAGACAGAGCAAATAAATTGAATTCTTCCTTTCTCACTTAAAAGTATTCACTTAGACATGATTATGCAATGAAATGGAAACACAACAGGTTACATATGAAACAAAGGATGAGACAAACGTTAAATTTCATACCGCAGGAATCTCAAGGGTCAGAGCTGCATTTTTTATTAAAATCTCTGTCAAACTGTACAATAGAAGCTTTGTTTGTCTCCACGCACACCTCTCAAAACTCTCACCTCTCATCTCTTACAAATTATGGCTTAAATAAGCCAACACAGTCTCTCGGTTGCCCTGGATTTTAGGAAATAAACAGATATTAATAATTACAAAAATTAAAATCAAACTTCTCGGATTGTTTGAAGGTTAGAGTCAAATCCTTTGAAATCTGGATTTACACTTTGTTTGATGATATCCATGCTGGAAATTTTCCATTCGTGCCCAAATGTTGCCCCAAAATCTGGAAGTGCTAGCATTGTAGAGTGAAATTTTCTAGTGCCTTTGATTCATCAAAACTGAAAATTGCCTCCTGCTTTTTGATGCCTCGAAATACTCAATGGTTGAGTTTGAGTTGTCCTTACAATTGAAATTTCAATCCTTTGAACTACTAACAAAATTCTAGGGACATAAAAATAAATCAATAAACTAAAAATAAAACTAGATTTAGGGAAAGTTAGAATATCTCCATTTGTTGAAACTGCTGGTCTTTAATCTAATTTTCTTCTCTGTTGTTAGGTGTTCAATTGTCCTGTTATAAGTTTCCTTCAAATTTGAAAAGGATATCTTCAACTTATTTCATGCCTAGATATTCTCAATCTAATCTCTACTTGCTGGTTTCGATCCTATACCAAATATCCAGAAATACCCAAATTGCTAATTGGAATGCTGATTTATTGCCTTGTTTTCTTCGACTACTAAGACTGTCATGTGCTCTGCCTCCAATTCTCCAACTGACCATCGAATGCTTTCAATGAAAGGAACAAACTCTCAACTAGACTCCTGATATAGTGTGAAAGCCATATCAAGTTCTGTTCTTTGCAATCTCATCAAAGAATTTTTCGAACTATCTCTAACTGTATGAAGATCTGCAAATTTGGATCCCCGTGACCTCATTCCTTTGCAATTGGTCCAATTTGTAGTGTATGTGTTCCTGTTGGATGTTTTTAACTCTAAATCTGGATAAAATCTGTGAGAAATAACTGCAGAGGTATGCATCTAGCAGTAAATAAATGTAAAGCCAAAACATGAGGTTTTGAAATCTGCCTTTAATTACCTGAAATCTACATTCGAAAATCATTACGTGAAAACAACCACAAATTTTGACATCTGACATTGAATGGAGTTTTCCCTTTGAAAATTCTGCCAATTGTCCTCAAATGCGAAATTGTTGATCTTCTTTCCTCCAAGGCTACACTGCATGTAATATGGCACACTCAATGGAACCGTTATGTCCTTCTTGGTCTGGATGATGTTACACGGGGTCTTCACATCGCATATCACTCTAGAAGATCGCTTTTGCAACACAAGTTCGATTTCCGGCTTCATATTTATCAATTTACTACTGAATTCCTTTACTAGAGATGGTTCATCCATGCCAATTAGTAGAGGAACAAATCCTGAAACCCATACTGAATAGTTGGATTTCATTGCACTGAAGATTCCATCGATGTCTCCACATTCGAATCCTCCCTCATAGGATTCATTGTTTAAATACCTTGGGGAACCGCATAGAAATATTAATCTTACAAACAATCCTGTACTTGGACTTTTGATGGAGGCAAGACAAACCACCATAGCAGAAACTAAATGACCTATGTACACACACTGATCTACTTTAAACTCATCTAAAATGGTGAGGAGGTCATTCGCATAAGCAGAGAGTGAACCAGTATATCATTCAAAGCCAAAATGGTTGGGATTGACACCGCCAGAGAATATCATGTCGAATACTATGACCTTGAAATCAGGCACCAGGTATGGAAAAATATATTTCCACATTGATTGGTCACCTCCAAAGCCATGTGAGAGAACTAATATCCGCTGGCCACAACCATAAAATTTCAGATTCAAAGCTTCAAACAGTTCATGAGATTCTAACTTCACCAATTTTGAAGGGCGGGGATTCAATCCCTTTTCACCTGGGTGGCTAAGCAGAGAAGTATATATAATCGAATTGCATGTAAAAGTCTAGGATTGTGGTTCAATCTAATCTATATAATTGCCCAAAACACCTGGCCTGAAAGCTCCTGTAATATATTTCAGCAGGTGAAGTCTTTTCTCTGTCACTCCCCATTCTTTCGTATTGTGTTACACATGCTTATCCTCTGACATGGCGTTCTCAAAATCAGATTGAACAGTCATAGGAACACCTACTTGCAGATTTGGAGGTGATTAGACACGATTTGGGCGCAAGACAACAATTTTCTGGACTCCAAACTGTGAGCACCGCTCGCCTTACCCAGTGCGCCACGCGCTCCTGATGCGCCACGCGCTTGTAATTTAACATTGTGGCTTTGTGCCCAATGCGCCGCGTGCAGCCAATGCGTAGCGCGCCTATCCCAATGCATCGCACGCTTAAAAGTTGCACCAATTTCCACCAAAATGTACACGAACACTGCCATTTTCCTTCATTCCTCCTTGTACATCTAAAAATAACTTGAAATGAAAAGAGTTTATGATGGATTGTACTGTTTCACCATTGGGTTGCAATTCTAATGTGTTTAAAGAAGACAGCATATTCTCTTCAAGGTGCCCATGTAGACTACTTTTTGGAAGAAAGTAATTATACTTATAGAACCAAACACCTTCATTTTTAGCCATGTAGGACTTTGACCTGCATAAAGAAGCTCCCCAATCCGCGAATGGAAAAACCTGTAACACACCAGTTACATAGAAATTTTTGGAAAGTTGGGTTGTGTGGAAATTTCTTCCTTCATGATGGCTGTGTGATCATATACATGAGCCACGCACACTCTTTCTACTTTATGTCCATCCTTACTCATCTTGAAGGCTCTGATTATCCCCTTCCAATGATAATTAATATCTCCAAAACATTGCCATTTTACTCTACGCTTTTGTCTTATTAAAGGTTCTATTTTAACCCAAGAACCAACTGATAAACTCAAAGGAATCCATGCCTCATTATCATCCTTTGTGTTGTATATAACCATCAAACTCCTACAACAACTGAGCGTGTTGTATATTTGTCATTTTTGGCATTTGGATGCAAAACTCTATTTTGTTTGATTTCGCGTTGTCTCTGATTGCTGATGATATTCTTCTGATTGTGCTTTTGCAGGGATAGGAGCTTGAAGTTGCTGCCATTTGAAGAGATGGAGAATTTGAAACATTTTGACAAATTACATATTCTAAAACAACACATTTAATGATTTCTTCTTCAAAACAAGGTTTTGAAGAAGAATCAATCTCACATTATTGATGATGACATTCCTAAAACACTTACTGAAAACCAACCCTGGACTCAAGAAAGTGAAATGACTCTTTTGATCAAAATGGCCTTCAATGACTGCCAGTGACGGGAAATGAACCTTGGTGAATTATACTCTGACAAGACGGAGTCTAACATATGGCTACTATATTTTCCCCATTTGGTAAGGATATAGTAGCAATGATCTCTTGTGTTTTAGGCTATACCACCAGGAGTATATAGATGAAATGATTTTAGCCTTCATGTCCATTTTTACTCTAGGACAACGCCTTGTTTCCATCTATGATTATGCCAAGTACATAGATCATACAATGCATGAACAATTTTTTAGAATGAGTAATGAAAGAGTGTTTAAGTATTCTTCATTTTTGTACCACCTTCTCTTATACTACCAAGCTGAGAAGTTCCCATTCACTCTCCAAAACCTTAACAGTAAAGGTCATCCTAGGTCAGTAATTTTTTTGACTCCTTTGATACATAAGCATGATTTCCCATATCCATACATAGATTCATTGATATTTTTGTACATCTAGTAGTGACCATGTTGCTAGGAAGAACTCCTCCAAGAATCAGTTCAGACATCAAGAGGATCCTGCAGCTGTCAAAACAACACAAAGTGGGAGATTGGTATGTGTACCAAAATCACACAGAAATTAGGATCTATGGCTATGAGTTGGCCCCATATAAACTGCCCAGATACCTCCCAATGAGGTTATTTGCTCTGGAGTACTACAGGAAGATAATCAACTTAGATGAGGTACATTTTGTTAAAGCCAAAAAGAAGGCCCAGCTCAGAATCAAAGATCAACTAGGCCCCTTTGTATGCAATAATAGAGAAGCTGGAAGAGAAGCAAAAGAAATCCTTTAGAGACTAAAACTAAAACAGAGCTTCATGTGAAGATATCACCCCTATGACTTCATATACAACAAAATGCAGAAAAATAAGATGACTCCCTACATTCCCCACCAAATCCTTGAAATAGGGAAATATGCAAATTAGTTGGAATGGGTGGAGAATACTCTAGTGGATAGACATAGCACTGAAGTTACTGTTGAAAATGCATTAATTTATTTAGAGAGGAGGATTGATGAAGGTTCTTTCCTGCAGGTGCCAAGAGAATCTCAAGCACAAGGAGAATCAAAAGCACATAGTGAACAACACACAAAAGAAGAATCTTAGGTACAAGAAGAATCAGAGCAACCAGACCTATCAGAGGAATTAGGTCAAACAGGTACACATCAGGCCAATATGAGTACTCCCCCTAACTTGAAAACTCCTCTAAATGAGGAAAGAATCCTCAAAAGGAATAGGGAGAAGGCCACTACATCAGGCAGGACAACCATACAAATATATGCAGAAACTAGCCTAGTTAAAAGGCAGAGGTTAAATCCTATTTCATAGCAATAATTCACAGAAGAAATAGTGGGGATCACCAGCACAAAGAAAGAAAGAAGTAGGCCTGCTACTCCTTCTGGGGGCACACCAGAACCTTCCACATCTCATACACAGATTTTGGAGAGGCAACAGAGTGTTGAAGTGTCCTCATTTAGGATGCCAGCAGACAAAGATCAAGATATTAGAGAAAGGTACAAGGACATCAAAGCCAGCAATGAGAAGCTAAAGGCTCAGAATTATGCACAGTACCTCAAGATGGCACCTACCAACTAGATAAGGCTGATGTCAGCCTATGATGTGAAGGAAGGAAAAATGCAAATGACATTCATGAAACTCACTACTCAACAACCAAGATCAGCAGTTGACTTCCAGAAGATAGATTTTGAAGCGCTGGAAAAGGAAATACATCCTATTGACCTGATTAAATTGCACAAACAAACATGGGAGATGATTTAATCCACCTTGACAGGGAAAGCCATCGCAACCCAACAATTATAGAACTCCCTGAATAATAGATCAGCTCAGTTCCAATTGGAGAAGGCCTCTTCATAGGCAAAAGACACCAGAATCAAGTCCTTAGAGGACTTAATCATTGAGTTGGGGCACGATCCCAAAGATGTAAAGGCCACTAAAAAGTTGATAAAAAAGAAGAATGATGACATAGCTGCTTTGAAGAAGCAACTAAAAATTCCACAATTGCATCATCCACAAACAACAAAAGTCTTGGAAACACAAAAAGGACAAGACGAGTTTATGGACTTGGTCCTCAAGCTAAATGACCAATTCAGAGAAACAGAGAAAGAATTGGACACATTGATTCAATCCAAATAGAGTGAATTGGCCACTACTTCCACATCTGCCATTCCCACAATAACAACTGCAGTCCCTTCAACACTGGCAACCTCTTTAGCACCAATTGCTCCGCCTACCACAACACTTCTAGTCACAACAGAATTTACAACTGTAGGTACTTCAACAGAGAAGATAGCAAAGTTAGTGAAAGCCATGGAGGAAATTTCCATCCAGGAAACAAAGCTAAAAAAGCTTAAGGAGAAAGTGGCAAGCCTAGAAACTAACTATAAGCTTGCCAAAATACAATAGAAAGAAGAAGCATTGAAAGCCATCAGGATGGGTGAGAAGATTAAGGTCCTAGATAAGGATCTAACATTACAAAAGCAACGAGGACAGACTATGGAGATGCTCTGGGCTAATATCATTGACTTTGACAATGATATTTTGCCATCAATTCAAGTAATATTCGAGAAAATGGAATTGGTGAAAGTAGCCACCGAAGCAATACAAAAGGTAAAGGAAGACCTAGGAGATCAACCTAAGGATGCTAATCAAGTCATCCAATTCTTGAACAACAAGAATAGGCATAAACTAAATGAGCTTGGTGTGGAGGACAAAACTAAAGCCATGATTAAAGTAAAAATGGTTCTTTCTAAAAGAAACCTTATGCTTAACCTAGAGGAAAATTCCATAACATGTAGTTTAGCATTGACAAATTCATGGCAAAGTTTCAAATTTTGAGGGATAAAGGCCTTCCCAGTCCCATGGTAATCAATGATGAACTTATGGACCAATTGGACTATGTTGATAGATTAATGAAATTGTTCAAGGAATAGGTAAGCACTTTAGGAATCAAACCATTGCCAACAGGGAAAGTATTTTATGATACTTTAGAAAAGCTATTCTTCCTAGAGCATGAGGTGAAACATTTATTTGTCACCATGCCAAAATTTGCCAAATACACTTAGGTAGATGAGATATATAGAAAGATGCTCAAGTTAAAGTTACTTGAAGATGAATGGTGGGAAAAAATGACAAATTTACTATAAGTTACCATAGTAAATCTGAAGGAAGGTGAAAGGACAAATAAACAGGGTCAAAGAGTAACAGGTTAAAGAGTATAACTAAAAGATTAAAGACAAATTTGGTTCCAACATACAAATATTAACCAGATTAAAGAGCTCAAATTCAAATTGCAAATAGCCAACATTATCACAATAAAAGGAACAACATGATGCAGTTTTCCATCTGTCTCTATCTTCATGCTTGAAGATATTTCAATTTCCTAGATTAAATCTCAAATTGTTATGAGATATTTTGTAAATATTTTTTGTATAAATACTTCCTTTTCGAAGTATTTAGTGTGGATTCAAAGACATTTTTGTAGACATTTTTCTATCAAGTTAAAGTGCTATTGTATCAAAACTAGATTGGCTTACTAGATCAAGGAATAAAGTAAAGACATTTCACAGGATTCTTGTGTAAAGCATAAATCAAATAATTATTTTCTCTCATGTGTATTATTGTTTTTCTTTATGTTTAGTAATAATCATATTTGTTTCTATGAAATCTAAATGGTAAACTAGGAATGATATTTCAGAACTTGCTTTAATGCACTCTGTCTTGACTATTTACATTCTTAATGTTTTCTACTAAACTATCTTAGTTAGGGAATTCTTAAATGCTCCCTTACTTCCGTAGTTTCCCACTTGGTCTATAGTAAAGGATTCTCAGTTTCCCTTTGCTCATGATCACTTCCTGCTCTTCATCTTGATCCCAGTCTAAGGATTCTTCATTGCCCTTTCACCCTGGTTAGGACTATCTCATCCATTGAACCTGAAGATTTTCCTTTTGCTTTGCTAGCCTGCCCTGTGAACACTTCCTTTAGTGATTTGGTGAAGTTAAGCCATTCTTTGATTGACTCCATAGCCCAATGGCTTGAAGGCCTTGCTCCATCCATTTGTTCCTAGAATTCCACCACCCAACCAAATTCAAAACCTTATGATCACTAAGAACTAGCCTAAAATCCCACCCAAAACGAAGTTAAATTATAAAGAGGGAGCCCTCTCTGGACTTATGTTCTCTAGAACCCGAGTCTAACAGATTAGGTTTTTGGTTACCTCGAATTATTCCTTCTTTTGATAACTTCTAGGGAAGAATTTTGAGTGATAACATAGTGGCGACTCCACTGGGGAACTCAAATCCTCATTCTTAATCAATATTTGAGAAATTTCAAATCTTTATTTCAAGCCCCTTGAAGGGTTTATTAGAAGTTATTTATAGAAAATATCTTAAAAAGAAAGTAACGAGAAAAGTTTGAAATTATGGCTTCAAGGATAACTCACTGTACTAGGGCCAATCCTGATCCAAACCCTCCCCAAGTATTTGACAATCCTAATCTAATTTCAAGAAAATCCAAAAGACAAGAAATTTCAGTCAACCCTACACCTTCAATTAAAGCAGATTCATGCCCTGATGAGTGGTTGTTTTTTAGAAGACCTCCCCTTTGACGAGTCTTCTGACCTTTCCCTATTTAGAACCGGGTCTGAGAGTGAACTTGATGACATAGTTCTAGATCCAAAATTTACAGTTGAACTTGACGTCCAAAGGGTAAACTTGTCAATTGATCAATATATTTTGAAGTCCCCTTAGTCATCCCTCACTACTACTAGGATCCTTGAACTTTCTGAAATAGTTTTAGCTCCCTTTAGTTCACCATTATTCCCTTCCATCTCTGAAGTTCATTCCTCATTGTTGGGTTGTGTTATATTATTTCCATGACTAGCCCACGTAGTTAACTGGCTGGTTAGAGGGGGGGAAGAGCCCCCCTTCATTGCATTGATTGTGTAGCAGGGGGGGGTTCACAAGGGGTTTGAGGCATACCTGTAACCCACTTTATGGGGTCCAGGGTAGTGCCCCGGAAAATTTTGGTTTTGTGCCCTATGCTAGGTTGAGTGGACCCACCTATGGTTTTGTGCGTGATTTTTTCACATCTTCTTTGGATGCGATGGTTTTCATTCCATGGTATTGGATGCTTCGGCATGTATAAATATGTATTATAACATTGAAAGGAACATAATGAAAAATCAAGCTGGTATTCCTAGTTTTGGAATCCAGGGAAAAATATCTGTGTATATGTTTTTTATGTGTTCTGCTCTCACATTATTAATTTTCTATGTTATAGAATTCGTATGCAGGTAATTTCTGTATGGTGTTAAAACCTACACTAACCTCCATTTATACCTTCACTTCCCCACCAACCTACCATTGCACATCAATCACCCATTGCTCCCAGTTCCTCATCACCCATTGTATCATCCTAGGGAACCCAAACTCCCCCTCTTAGTCCTGCCCAACTTAGAGCCATGGCAAACAAATATGCTCCTCTTGTGTTACTCGCTCCACTAGGTGACATGCCACAAGTCTACCAGAACAAAATTGTCCAAGTTGATCGCATAGGACCCTATACAGTACAGTAGCACACAGGAAAGATGACAAATTATTTTGAATTACATGAAATTGATCTTGGAGATGTCCAAATGAGACTCTTTTCTCAGACTCTAATTGGCGATGTAATAACATGGTTTAGATCTTTACCTAATAATAGTATAGATAGTTTAGAAGTATTTTACCTACAATTTTTAAATAGATGGTAAAAGAAAAAGAATCCTCTGTAGATCCTTTCAAGATATGAAAACATCGAGAGGACCAAACGAAATAGTCCAGGACTACTGTACTATATTTAACAATATATACAATACAATACCAGTCGACTTTCGACCCCCACCTAGCTTAACTCTAATAAAGTTTCCTGACAGGTTTAACACTGATATGGCATTCTAACTTAGAGAGAGAAATCCTCCAACTCTAGAAGACATGCAGAGTGTAGCAGTTAGTGTAGAAGATAATTTGCTAGCAAAAAGAGTTAGGGTTAGGAATGAAAGGAGAGCACCCTTGAAAGATGAAGCCTCACCCTTTGACCTTAAAATGGATGCCTTATCGAAAGGAATGGAAAAATTGATGGATAGGATGGAGAACATTGAAAGGAAGACTCATTGGGATAATCAATAGACACCTCCACTGAGAAATCCAAACTTTATAAAGAATCAAAATTAGAACACTGGAAAAAATGGACCTAATTAGAATATTAGGCCTCTTTTTCAGGAAAACTATGCTGAAACTTCCCATACAGAAAACCCTGAATAAGACACCCAAATTAACTTAATGGGATTAGATGAGGAGGAAATTATTTTTTTGACTCAAGATGATCAGGAATTACATATGCTTCAATCCAGAAAATCATTCGATTACAAGAAAGGGTATGATTTTGCTATCTTTGAAGTGCACAAACAGTACAATTTGAGGAGTAAAAGAACACTAATACTCCTAACCAAAACAAGAAAGTGGTATTAAATCAACCTAAGAAAATTAAAGTAGTTCCAGTTACAAAAACTCTCCAAATCCTCTCTAGACCAAATCAGAACCCTCCTAGTCCCACCATTTTAGATGTAACCAATGACCAACCCCCTAATAATCAACCATCCACCTCAATCCCCTCTAAGGAGATAGTGGAAGAAACTCTGAACATCACCTTAGAAAATTCACTAAAAAAGACTTCAAATACAAAAAAGGAAGAGCAATTTGCTCCAAACCCTGTTGTT
>APFE030436750.1:23158-38001 GCA_000404065.3 Pinus taeda | reverse complement strand
CAAAGGCCTTCGAAGATCTTAAAGAGGCAATGTGCCAAGCACTGGTCTTAGCTACACCAGACTTCACAAAAACCTTTATTGTGGAATGTGATGCTTCCGGAAATGGAATTGGTGTTGTTTTAGTGCAAGATGAAAGACCCATTGCTTTCAAAAGTCGTCCAATCAAGGGAAAGTATTTACACAAAGCTATTTATGAGAAGGAAATGTTGGCAATACTACATGCACTTAAGAAATGGAGACCCTACCTAATGGGAAGACACTTCAAGGTAAAATTGGATCATGATAGCCTTAAATAATTTTTAGAACAAAGATTATCCTATGAAGAGCAACAAAAATGGGTCACAAAGATGTTGGGTTATGAATTTGAAATCATCTACAAAGAAGGGAAGAAAAATGTTGTGACAGATGCACTTTCAAGAAAGGATGAGGATGTGGAAGCATTATTGTGCGCCATTTCTATTATCCAACCAGATTGGATAAACAAAGCAAGGGAGAAATGGAAGAATGACAAAGAAGTGTGAGCACTTATTCGAAAGTTACAACAAGATTCCAGTACATTTGACACATTTAACTGGAAAAATGAATCATTGTGGTACAAAGATCACTTATACCTCTATAAGAATTCCCAACTCAAACAAAAGATTCTTATGGAATTGCACACTACTCCTTTAGGAGGGCACTTGGGATTTTTAAGAACTTACCACAGGGTTAAGAAGGAATGTTTTTGGGATGGTCTTAAATTGGATATTCAAAAGTTTGTGGTGGAATGTTCGGTTTGCCAACAAAATAAAGTTGAAACAATTAAGACCACAGGTCTATTACAACCTTTATCCATTCCAAGCCAACGTTGGGAGGAGGTTTCAATGGATTTTATCACGGTTTTACCCAAGTCTGAGGGAAAGAGTGTCATCATTGTGGTAGTTGATAGACTTACCAAGTATGCACACTTTTGTGCATTATCACATCCATTTAAAGCTAGTACAATTTCTATTGCATTTATGGAATTAATTCAAAAGCTACATGGAAAACCAAAGATTATTGTAAGTGACAGAGATCCCATTTTCACTGGAAATTTTTGGACATAATTATTTTCTTGTCTTGGTACTTAGTTAGCTCATAGCTCATCTTATCATCCTCAATCTGATGGGCAAACCGAGATAGTAAACAAATGTTTGGAAGGATATATTCATTGCTTTGTATCTGATAAACAGACACAATGGGTCAAATGATTGCCTCTGGTTTAATGGTGGTATAACACTTCCTTCCATACTACAACAATAATGACCCCATTTATGGCACTTTATGGATATTAGCCACCATCCATCACATCATATTTAAGAGGAAATTATAAGGTTCAAACAGTGGAACATCACATCGAGCATCAACAACAAGTTCTTCAACTCTTAAAGGATAACCTCATGTTGGCGCAGAATAGAATGAAACAACAAGCAGATCAACATTGCAGTGAAAGAAGTTTTGATGTAGGTGAATGGGTATTTCTATGGCTACAACCATATAAATAAATGTCCCTCAAGTAAGCTAAGAAGGATAATAAATTATCACCAAAGTATTATGGTCCGTACAAGGTGTTGCAAAATATTGGTACTATGGCATACAAATTTGAGCTTCCTACAGCTTTTCGATTGCACCTAGTTTTCCATGTTTCATGTTTAAAGAAGGTTATAGGCAACAAGCTCCCAGTTCAAACAATATTGCCAGAACTTGATGAGGAAGGAAAAAATTATATTGGAACTGGAAGCAGTCATAGAAATAAGAACTCGATAGCTATGAAATCGATCAATTTCAGAGTATCTCATCAAGTGGAAGAACTTATCCACTAAAGATTCCACATGGGAGGATGAGAATTTTATGCAGAAGTATCTAGAACTACTCAAGCGTTGAGGACAACACTTTTTTGAAGGAGAGGGGCATGTTGGGTCCCTATAATACTAGTGATTCCCCCATTACTATTGTAGTTGTATCCCTTACTAATATTGTTGTGCCCCTATTGTCCCCATATTGTTATTACTGTGCCCCATAGAATCCCTCTATTTTTATTTTTGTGCCTTTATATTATTATTGTTAGGTCGGCTTGGTTATGTTGTGACCCCTTAGACTCCTATATATAGAAAGGAGGTTTTTTCATTTGTATCATCTAAGAATTATTCATTTGTGTAATGTAAAGGAGGTTCTCCCTTGAAGAGGCTGAATTGTAAGGCATTCATCTATCTTTTCTATCTTTTTGTGAGTCGGTTTCATAACAAACGTGCTCGTGCTTCTCTGAGGAGTGCGGCCAGTTTGATAAGGCAACGCATTCCATAGTTGTCACCTCCACTTACGCCATCACCCACTTTACCTTCTTCACCTGCATCTTCAACCACCCCACCTCCACCCAACCTGCCATTTAGCATGGCAAGTGCAATCAAGCTACTTGTATTCAAAGGAGTAGAGAATGAGGATCCAGATCAATTTTGGTTCGTAGTAAGAGCGGTATGGGAAGCACACGGGGTTACGGATGACAACATCAAGAAGGCCACATTGGTGAGCGCACTACAGGATCGCGTGCTGACATAGTATATAAAGCACTTGAATGATCACCTAAATGCATGAATATCGGAAATCCAAACTACACTGAACAGAGAGTTTAGCCGTCTGAAGTTAGAGACTTAGTTAATCATTGGGTTTAAATAGATCGCTATGCTTCCAGGTGAAACCCCCTGGGATTTGGATTAGAGACTGAAGAGTACGATCCGCGAGGCTAATATGACGCTAACGGATGCGCAACACTGCACGGGTTTGTGGTGTCTTTGACACCACACCTGAGGACGATGTTGTCACGACAGAATCTTTCAACCCAGGCAGAAGCTTTGGAAATAGCAATGAGGTTGCATGAAACCCCGATACAGGATCCTGGGTTGGGAGTCCAATAGATCCACGTGCAACTACAAAGCCCATGCTTGGAGATGCAGAGTTTGAAGTAGGATAGGGTACCCTGGCCAGAAGCACACGAAGAAGTGTGGTGCATAAAATGTAAAGGCCAGGGCCACGACAAGGATCATTGTCCGGTATTTGCGAACTATTTGGCAAGGGGGGACCAATGTCGTTGAGACCAGAGACATAGATAGGGACAAGTGTGGTGCCCATGCTCTAGTGTGTGATCTGTCAGGTGGGAGGAAAGCACACGATGGACAACTGTCATTTATTGCAGAAGTTTACACAGACCCCCCAGTAGCTGTTATGCAATTTTTGTAGATCAATAGACCATGATGAACAAAACTGTCGAAGTTATGAATTGTTGATGGATCAAACACCTGCCTACAGGATGCAAACCAAGGCATGATTTCAGGATCCACCCACAACAATAATGCGCAGTGGATTCCCAGGATGCAGACGAGGACGAGGAGGAATGGGACCCGACAAGGCCGCGAACAGCTAATCTATTACAATTGCGGAGGACCAGGGCGCTACGCTCGCGATTGTACCAACCCAACAAGAATATTTTGTTCGTACTGTGGGCAATTTTATCATGAGGTGGTAGGTTGTCCTTTGTTGATCACTCAGATGTGTGAGAAAGGGGTACTACAGCCTACTCCAACCTAGAACATCCAAATGATGAGGTTTGAACCTCGCAAAGAATACCCCAACATAAACATGGTACTCAAAAGAGGCATGACTACAGGGGAAGATGAGAGGAAGTATACCGAAGAAGATGCATGGGTTCGTGAGGCTCCTATAAAGGAACCCGAGTTTGACTCAGAACACGCGAAGGAGATGTTTAAGGAAGCTAAGAAGAGATTCACGGAGGCCTATACTTCAGGTAGTAAGGATCAACCAGAGCCAGGAATGGATCCTTCTATGCTTACTACCTTTTTAGAGACATGCATAAAGCTGCTACGCAACAATAATTCAGCTAAGGGACTCCAAGAACTGATAACTAGGTGTGCAGGGCAGGCGAACCACGTGTGGTCTGAAAACTAGGAAATCATGTGTTCTGCACCAGGCGAGAAATGTGATTAACGACGCAAATTGGTGAGTATGAGATGGATCAGGTCATCCTAGACTTAGGTTCAGATGCGAATGTGTTACCAAAATAGACGTGGGAACGCATGGGCAGGTCCACATTACAATGGTCTCCTATTCAATTATGGATGATGAACCAACAAAAGATCTTGCCCATGGGGAAATTGCAAGGAGTAACAGTGGATATCTAAGGCGCAAGCACACAAACGAATTTTGAGGTAATAGAGATTGTGGATGACAGTAACCCTTACCCCACATTGCTAGGAATAGATTGGGCCACTGATATGAATGGAGTCATCAACCTAAAGAAGCGGAGGATGATTTTCAAGAAAAAGTCCCTACGCGTGGTAGTTCCATTAGATCCAGCCGAAGGAGCGCGCTACATTAAACTTGTGCGCGACGAGGGCAGTGATGATGAACTGGACTACATTTACCAAATAATGACGCAACACCAGGATCAGGTGAATCCGACAGTGGATGGGAGAATCTCATGGGAGCGCGACAGTTCCTGCACTTTGGATTCAAATGAAGAAATAGAGCGATGGCAGAACCAATTGCACGGAGTAACAACGATGAATTGTAATATGATGGTTAGATCACTGCGACACGTGACGACCAAAGCAAGGGAACTACCAACAAATGATGGCGCAACAAACATGGAGGAAGCCTTAGACCACTATGAAAATGTAATACTAGAACATAAGCAACATGGTGTGCGAAAAGGGGATTTGTGCATGACAAATGCACAATGGTGTAGTACACATCAGAAGACTAGGTGGAACTGGCTTGAATGTAAAAGGTAGATGCATGTATGGTTTGTAAGTCTCCAGCGTCGAAAGTGATCTGGGCAGCAAGGATGAAGCGATTTGAGCGGTCGCCTGCGTCAAGGGGTGTAGACATATGATGTGCAACCACTTCCCAAACTAAGGATCAAAATAAAAACCTGACGCAGGGAAGGTGATGCACTCCACAATAATTCCACGACAGAATGTTCGAAAGGATAGGCGGAATCATGAACAGAGTTCACCAGATAAAACAAACCAATTGGGATCTGCGTGTACCAGTGGTTCGATGGGCCTTTAGGACCATAAGTAAGAAGAGAAGTGCGAAGATGACCCCATCATTGACAAGAAGAGATGAAACCAGGAGGATGGAGAGGAATCCCCAGACCACAGCTCCCGCAGTTCAAACAAACTGCGAGGACCTAGGTAAAGGAAGTTGACAAGTCACAGGAAACCATTTGGTGAGGGATCTTGAAACTTCGGAACTCAATGAAGAGTGGGAACATATGAGGATGAAAAGCATGATATTGGACGAACGACTCAGCAAACTGGAAACCAGAGTCACACGAGTAGGCCGCAAGAAACTAGGAATGATGAGACCAAGCCTAGCCAGGCCTATTACTACATTAGAAAGAGTTGTGACCCTTCTATCATGGCTGCGATCGCACCTTACTAAACAGGGGAGTGTACCATACAAAGAAGAATGCAATGCACTAATGGGCACAAGGGTAGGTGAAGGATGCCCGTAGCTCGGGCTAGCAGGAAAATTGAAACCCCACACAGGGGTTGTGACCACCTGAATATCCGTAGGAAGCACAATCTCAGCACTGCAAGCAGTTGGAAGAGGGCATGGGACTATAAAGGGGTCTGTATGGGAGTTGCACAGCCCTGACGTGGTGCGTAAGATCAGTATGAAGCACAGATTGTGTCCACGTACAAGGGACTATGCTGCCACATGGGTGGGATGGAAAGTGACCGTTGGAGACACTGTTCACGACAAGATTTCCATTTTAAGGCACTAAGGAGTGGACAATGGGAAATTAAGACACATATTTAGAACTAGGGTTGAACGGATCTGCCGCCAAAATCGCATTAATGAGCCAAGAAAGGGGGAAACGGTCGCATTTGAATTCAATGAGGCCTATAAATCACAAGTGGCTCGTCACCAAACGACCCTTGGCATGTTTAACTTGTGAAGTTATCAAACGAGCATAAAACTAATGAACTTGGAGGCTGTAAAAGCAAGTCCGTGGTTTAAAGCATTGCCAAAGGATACACAAGAGTCCCTGATTAGAATAACAACAACCAAGGGATTTGCCTAGATTTCTACACTGTCGGTAGGTGATACACTAGAAATCCCTAAATCACCCCGGACGTCGATGCCCAAAAAGGACCCACAGGCAGCAGGACCAGTCCGAATGTCTCCACGAATCCCCGATTCGGAAAACTGTCGATGGAAGAGAAGGGAAAAATAGTTAATATTGAGAGTGATGATGAGGAAGAGGACCCTCCAACCTTTTTCGAAGAGATGGAACCAGAGGAAGAGATAGAAGAAGACATCCAGCCAGTACGTGCCACAACAAAGCTACCCAAGATGTCCCTCCGCAGAAGGGGAGGGTAAAGGTCCCTAAAGATTTGGATGTTGTTACGAGCACACTCAACACCCTGTTCTTACCCAAGAGGGTTTTATTTGAAGGTACGACTGTGGGCCATGTGCCCACTATAAAGTTTGAATACTGGGACCTCGCAGATAATGAGAAGTTTCCTCATTTAGAAACTAGCCATCTAATGGAAAAAAGCACGGAAGGGGCAGTTACCACACTACAACCACGAACATGGCTGCACAGGGTGGAGGAGGCTGGGCTACTCCACCTCCTATCAATTCCACACTTCCATCAGGCCCCAATCACAATATTTGTTATCAGACAATTGCTTTGCCTGGTGCACAATGGGTACTTGTGGCTGGAGGAGCCCATTCCCATCATGGTGGAGCTCATTCATAGGATTTCTCAGCTTCCCTGTTTGGGAAGGGACCCTGCAGAAATTGTCAGCACAAGTGGGGACTTGACGCTTGTGGAGGCTATGTAAAAGAAATATAAGCTGGAGAAAAAGCAGAGGGGGTATGTTATTACTAGTATTCAGAACAAAGGGGTCCACGTAGCTACCCAATTGTTGGTAGAAAGGTGATGAGAAAATGTTGGGGCAATGAGGTACCAGCAACGATCATTGCGCTGGTCGAGAAATACGCAAAAGGGGTACATTTCAACTGGGTGCAATTCCTTTGCAACGAGTTTTTGGCGAACTATGGGGAGGCCCAAGAACAGGGTAAGAGCTTCCACTACGCATGGTTGCTCTTATACATCCTGTTGGTTACAAGTGAATTGCCTGAGGATAGTCAGTTTCGTCCCCTTGACCAGGACTAGCCAGAGGCAGCAAAATACGCGTCGCTATGGGCGACGAAGGATGCTACACGAATCATAGAAACCAAGATCTTCTGGGTACTAATGGAAGCAAGCATACGACTGTGGATCAACAAATGACCACTCCTATCTGCCTCAGTATATGATAGTCTGAAGAACTTTGCAGACTTTAAAGTGGATATGCATAACGTATATATCAGGGCGCGAAGGGATCTAGAGCAGAAGTGGACCACACTCCCCTTCATCGCCATAGATGATGTTGTTTTCATGGTGCTCGATACATGGCCATCAGAATGGTGCACACCAGACATGGTAGTGTGTGACGAAACAGAGATCCAGAAACAAAATGATTTTGCAAAGCGGCTAGCACAATAGAAATGGAACAAACAACTAGCTGCAGAAGTATGGGCATCTCGGGAGGCAACGAAGGCCACCACAGAAAATGCTGCAGTAGTAGGGGCCACTGCGATGCAGAAAGAAAGACGCCCAGACATAACAACAGAACAGAGGACAGATGCAACGACGGAAGGCACGGACCCAAGCACCACCTCAACACAATTGAAATGCCTGCGCGCAGCAGAACGAATTGGGCCATGGAAGAAGACCAAGGCTTCCAAGTTGGACGGGTAACCTGTTACACTGACCAAGGGTGACCTATATGAAATTGGCGACACAGTTCGCAAGGCCACCAGGGAAATGCTCCAAGAAGCAATGACAGAGCAACAAAATGTGTTGGGGGTGCTTAGGACGCAAATCCAAGAACTTCAGGTGCGACCCCCACAGTAGGGAATGGTAGCCACCTACCGGGCCACGAGTACATCAGCCACCAAGCTGTTGCTATGGGCTAAAATGGCTAATACCGTCGCGCTACTAAAAGGGGCACTGATAGTGGACAACGCAGAGGATAGAGCTGCGATAGGCTGGCTCAAGGACGTTGGACTAAGCTTGGCTGCCCTTCCACGAGAGATATTATACCAGCTGCAATGACATAGCTCCGCACTAGGGAAGGACACGCAACACAGATGCTCAGTGAACAACGAATCAATTTTGAGTAGTTGAGCCTCCAACGTGGCGAAGTGGTAGCATAGACTCAACAGTTGGAGAAAATCATCGAGGAAGCATGTTGTCGCATCTCTGAACTAGACATTGTAGTAGATTTACCAGCGGGTATACAGATCCACAAATTGGCTAGTGGATATCATGAGGCGAAGAAGGAAGCAACGAGGATCCAGTCAGACCTCAACTTGCAAGTCGTGAAGCTGAGGTTGAAGGCACAACCCTTTACACCACTAGGGTTCAGAGAACAATGACACCATGTCATTCAATCCAAGCTAGAAGCAATAGCGCGCGCCATACAGGAGTGCACCGGCTTGTTAGATCAGTTACTCGTCACGCTCACTTCACTACAAGAAGGCCCAACGTTATAGCGGTTAGAGATAGAAGCACGGGAGTTGTAGCAGGCCTATGATAATGTCTGAGGGACTGCAAAGACGGTTGTCCTTACTCATTGATTAGCCAAGATGAGGGAGGCCTAGGCTCTCAAGGCACAAGTCGACGTCGCGCGTCAGAAAGAAGTAGTGCTTAAAGAACGTATCCAGCCTTAGCTTGACGAAGCATTCACGATCACCACCAAGATCGAGCAAAAGCTAGCACAGATGCAGGGCATATATGCACTCAGACAAGCAATTTCACCTAACAATGAAGGATCAGAGACACACGCACAACAGGTACAACAGACAGTGGAAGAATGTGTTGTGGACGTAAGTGAAGTGTAGAAGTTGTTGGATGACCTACGTGCGAAGATCAACGCACTAGCCAAGTGACTCGATACGAGTCACGATGATTGTGTTAGGGGCTTATTGGGCAACAGATCCCCCGAGTAACAGTTTTGGGGCTTAAAGCCCACAATTTTGGGTAATGGTATTGTAAGGGTTCTGCGGAGTGCGAATTATAATGAGTCAAGTCAAAGGGTTGTCTACCTAAAATATTGTAAATTAACATAGAATGTGTCGGCTTACCCATGGTCCGCGAACCATGGAAATGTATAAATAGAGCGACGCTCTAAGTGTAGAAGTCAGTTTTTGGTCGGTTCTGATCTTAAGTGTTATGGGTTTATGAATGCGGGAAGTTGCTCTGAGTCTGAGTCGTGGTGGGTGGTAGTTAGAGTAGGCTCTACAACTATGTGCGTAGAGGCCTGGTAGAGTCCGCAGCTACGTGTGCGGACCCCTGCAGCTGAGTGCATAGGGTGGATTTGGATTGTACTGGAATAGAAGATTAATAAAAGATAAGTGTTCTAAATTATTCTGCCTCTAATCACAAATCTGTGTGTTCGTTCTTATGTTATGGTTTTATGCATATCTTTAAGGTTTATTTTTGTGCACACTAGTTATAAATACTGAATGTTTGATTAAGACCATTGAATTAAGTCAGATCTATAATAATAACATACTAAGGGTAAGGAATCTAGAAAGTTCCTCCTCACATAACTACGTGAAGGCCAGACAGTCACGCGGAGCAGCGTGAGCTCGCAGGATTGGTTCGTGACCTTTCCATACCTCATCAAGACATCCCTAGGGTGTAGAAACCTAGTTGCAGCACCCTCCCATACTACCTCCAGTGAGACTTCAGTCTGCACTCCGTGGACTGTTGCCAAAAGGGATGGTAGTGCGAGATTTGTAATTCCCTCTTCTCTCTCGCTCAATCTCCTCTCTCCTCTTGCTCAAAATACAGATCTACATAGACACAATACAATTCCTTCATATAGAGTGAGGGGTTGCCTTCTAAGGAAATAAAAACCTAAATTAAACATAACTTCTACCGTCAGATCTCCGCCTAATGAACGACCCAGATTGACTATGAAATTAAAACATTTTACAAGGCAATTTTACATCTATTTTAGCTTCGGGGGCGTTGCCCCCAATCCCCCTCCAAGGGGGGGGGGGGGGTGTTACTCCCAAAGGTCACAGCCCCCCCCCCAAACCCTCCCTGCAACGCAAATATCAGGGTGGCATTGCCGCTCCATTAGGAACTGGGGTCCAATGTGGCGATACCTTTGAATAAAGAAGATAATCAGGCTCCACACCCAACATCCTTCAACACATTCTACATATTCTTTGTATAAGTTATAGATTTCTCGTCTTGAGAAATTATCTAAAATATGTATTGTGTCTCTATTTGGCATACACTCTCCATGCTTTGAAAATAAGACTTGCATCCATGACATTACAGTATTTGCTAATGGCCCAAACTCTCTTTTATGATGTAATTATGAATAAAATATAGGATCTTTTTCCAAATTTTCTTGGATTCTAGATAGACGAAAATTACCAATTGAATCAAACATTTTGAAAGTATTTCTATGGAGAAATAAAGACCCATTATGATAATGTAACCTGACAATATAGATTGCATGCACCCCACTAAATATTAATTTTTCATGCTTTTATTCATTGACAAATATCTCTTCCTTTTCTCCAATGCAAACTTGAAATTTATATGTTTCAAGCAATCCTTTTGACAACATTCACTTGAAATCAGATCATTGATAGAACTTCTTCACGTGAGATATTCTATCCTGCCCCTTGTATAACTGGAATATCTTGGATTAATACAAAGAGGTCTACTCCCACTCCTAGATACAATATTTGTTGGCAATGTCTCCATCACTTCATCATCCTCTCTATAATCATTTTCAACATCATTAGGAGGAATATTATCCTCACTATGATCATTATGAACAACGTTAGGAAATTCATCACCATCATTGCTTGGAAAATATTCATTACCATCCTCACTTGCAGGAAATTCTTCACTACCATTATCTGTGCTTTTGAAATACTGACTTGGAGGGTAATCATCATCATCTTCATCTTGCCCTTCGTCAGTGCTACCCTCATAGTCCGTAGACTTAGGACTAAGTGGAAAATTTGACTCTCTATTTACTAGAAATTCTTCATGCTACCCTTCATCACTGTTGCTCTCATAGTCCTTAGGATTAGGAATAAGTGGAAAATGTGACTCTCTATTTGCTGGAAACTTTTCATCCTTCCCTTTTTCACTGTTTCTCTCATAGTCCTTAGGAATAGAATTAAGTGGAAAACGTGACTATCTATTTACTGGAAATTCTTCGTCCTGCCCTTTGTCATTACTGCTCTCATATTCCTTAGGATTAGGACTAAGTGGAAAATGTGACTCTCTATTTAGTGTTTCCCTTCATCACTGCTTCTCTCATAGTCCTTAGGATTAAGACTAAGTGGAAAATGTGACTCTCTATTTACTGGAAATTCTTCATCCCACCCTTCATCACTACTGCTCTCATAGTCCTTAGGATTAGGACTAAGTGGAAAACATGAATCTCTATTTATTGGAAATTATTCATCCTACATTTAGTCAATGTTGCTCTTATGGTCCTTAGGATTAGGACTAAGTGGAAAAATTGACTCTCTACTCAAGGTGAGAGAATTCTTTTTATATTCATCAATATGAATAGAGTTGTTACGTGACGAAGGTGTTGATGCTCCAAAAAGAGAAGCTTCACCATCAGAAGAATCCATGACTTTCAAACATAATATGTTGAATGACACAAATGCACTCTCTCCCAATGACAATTTGCTGCTTAAAGAATGAAAATTTCCCTCCAAAGTTTCCCCACAAAAAATTTCCCTCCAAAAAATTTGTTTGAAATATTTCCCTCCAAAATTTCCGTCTAGAATTTATTTTAAAACAGTCTACTAAAATTTTGTCATGAAGATTCTGACCCTACTTGCCATTCAAAATTTCCACATAAATTTTCATTTAACACATTCCTTCAAAATTAAAATAAATATTTTACTTAAATTAATAGTTTACTTAGATTATTTAACATTTACTCAATAATTAAGTTAATTTTTATAATTTATATTATATTTTTTATCGCACATTTAACAAAAGTTGGTGTATCATCATAATATTAACTATATATTATTTTTTTCTAATTTTAATTTTAATCACACATTCAAGAAGTGATAAAGCAATCCCATAATCTTCATTATATAATAAATTTCATTGTTATTATTCCTTACATTACATCAAGTCTTCTAGAGGTTTCGTTAAAAAACTTGAAGTGATTTTACGGAGGAGCTACATTGTCATCGACAAGACATTCAACGAGAGATATTTGCATTTTAAAAATTAGTTTCCCTTCTATGTTGACCATTTAAAGAGGAATTTGGGGAAAATATGTTGTTTTATGCTGACAATTTTTTTTCTTTAATTTATTTTCTTTGTCTTGGGGGGCAGCTCAATTCATCAATTTGAAATTTAGGAAATTGCTGAAGCAATGCAGACCTAAGTTCAAATCCCACTGAGTAAAAGTCATAAACCCCTAGAGTTTTAATTGTAAATACATGTCAGGTGGGATGCTACGTTCCTCCAGGATACTAAGAAAAACAAGTCCATAAAAAAAATTGCATTTATTTAAAGAAATAGATTTTATTTTTTTCGAAATAAAAAATTAAAAACATTTTGCACCTGGTCTAGGCTTTCCCGCCTGTTATAGACATTTTTGGGCAAGGAAACCCCAATCATAAATGTCCATAAACTAAGGGCTCCTATGTCCCTAAAAGTGTTTCTTCACTACCTAAAGGAACAAGGTCAGCTGATTACATCATCTCCCAGAAGTTCTCCACAGAAAACTACTCAGTGAATGGTCAAAACAGGACCATAGTGAATGCCCAGTGCAGAGGGTGCAATGCATATCACTTTCCCAGTGTAAAGGGTGTGATGCATACTGGATGGCCCCTCTGTAGGGTGCGATGGGCGAGAATGGACAAATGGCAGGGACAGTTTGCAAGGTGGAAGATCATGGAATCTTCCAGAAACTTCCCCTCTGACACTTGCCTCTCTGATTTCGACCAGGGATGAGTAAGAGACCATCAATCTCCAAGTGGAATCAAGAACTATCAGAGAGAGGACACTAATCAAAATCCCATAAGCTGACTCAACCCCCTAGAATCATCTATATATGGATCCCTCATCATAGAGATCCAGAGGCTGGAATTTTGTATCTTGTAGAAAAGTGTTGTTGGTTTTCTGGTGTAATATCATAGTGTTGGGTGATCTAAGCTTTACTTGAGGTGAAGAAGGGATTTCTTTCTGGAGGATGATGCTGGGTTAGAACAATTGGTTGTAATCCTCTTGCTATTCTCGATATTAATAAAGTTATTCAAGTTTTCCTCCACATTCGTGTATGTTTGATTGTATATGCATTTGTGTGGTTAATACATATCTAGTCCTATGTTGTTTATGAATATATATCTTTGTTCTTCGATAGTATTATGCTGCTTTGATTCCATAGGTGCTCTTTGAAGCTGTGTAGACAAAGAAGGAGCGGCAAGGATCTATCGAGAAGGAGAGGAACCGAGCAAGGAACCAAGCGCAAGACAAAGGTTGGTGTCCTCTGTTCCCCTCTTGTCTATTTTTCATAAAGGAAAACGAAAGTAGTTTTAACTTGTTTGTTTCTAAGATAGCTACCAGTCTTAGTGGGCATAACAGCTCTAAGTGGACACTATTCCCGGTAACAAAATGGCGACTCCGCTAGGAAGCGAATAGTTTGTTTGTTAGTCTATTTTTGTTTGTTTTATAAACTTACAGACAGAGCTTGAAGTCAAGCCAGCAAGCCTTCAAACTGCATTTGCTATGTAAGTGCAAAGTAGATCAATGCTGCTTCAGTCTATCTCCGGATTTTGTTTATAAATTGAACAATCGATCTGCAAACACTCTAATTGCCCTAAGTGGTGGCTCTAGTAACCTCCTTAGATCAACCCTTGTGATTTATATTTACTGAACATCACTTACTCGGCCTAAATCCCTGAACTGAACTGCAAATTGTGATCAAAGACTGGATAAAAGTCTCACACTGGTACCATCGTACCCTCCCTTCAAGGAAGTCTATATGCATCGCACTTCCCGTGTGCAGTAGGTGCACTGCAGACTGGATCCTCTGTGTGACAAGTGCGATGGTCAGGGAAGGTTAACTTTACCTTCAGAATTTAGCTTTTTTTTGCTCTTTTCAGTTCTATTCAGGAGTTTTGTTGTCTATGGTCGGTATATCTTTGTGGAAACCCCCTTCTCTTCCATCATTTTGCCTCCATTGTGCAAAAAACTAAGCGTTTTTATGTATTGTGTGCCATTTTCAGTTCTCTTTTACAAAGAAGTAGCGTAATCAGATTGTCGTTTCTTGATCTGGAAGTGTCGCAACTGTCGTTTTCAGTCATAGAAGAGAATCCCATTATTCTTGATAGTCGATTGTACTGTTACTCTTGTATGTGATTTGAATTAGTAGTTTTTCAAGTGTCGAAAACAATTTTCATTTCGCAATCGCAAAGTGTCATCCTCATCTTCATTTCATTTCGAAAAAAAAAAAAATTGTTAGTATTGTCGCTTTGGAAAATAATTCAAATTTGCGCTTAGCGTTCTTCTTGTATTTCATACATTAAGAAGGCTGAAAACAAATACATGCATGTGCATTTGCATTTAGACTGCTTGGTTTGATTTAGGACACTGCATTTAGTGTGTGCTTTGTGCTCTTTGTTGAAAGACCCTCAGTTCTCTTTCCTTAGTAGCTAGGATTTTCATTGCCAAA
>APFE030436750.1:0-18825 GCA_000404065.3 Pinus taeda | reverse complement strand
CCCCCTCTGACACTTGCCTCTCGATTTTGACCATGGATGAGTAAGAGACCATCAATATCCAAGTGGAATCAAGAACTATCAGAGAGAGGACACTAATCAAAATCCCAGAAGCTGACTCACCCCCCTACAATCATCTATATATGGATCCCTCATCATAGAGATCCAGAGGCTAGAATTTTGTATCTTGTAGAGAAGTGAAGTTGGTTTTCTGGTGTAATATAATAGTGTTGGGTGATCTAAGCTTTACTTGAGGTGAAGAAGGGCTTTCTTGTTGGAGGATGATGCTGGGTCAGAACAATTGGTTGTAATCCTCTTACTATTCTCGATATTAATAAATCTATTCAAGTTTTCCTCCACATTTGTGTATGTTTGATTGTATATGCATTTGTGTGGTTAATACATATATGGTCTTGTGTTGTTTATGAATATAGATCTCTGTTCTTCGATAGTAATATGCTGCTTTGATTTCACAGGTGCTCTCTGAAGTTGTGTAGACAAAGGAGCAGCAAGGATCTATCGAGAAGGAGAGGAACCGAGCAAGGAACCAAGCGCAAGACAAAGGTTGGTGTCCTCTGTTCCCCTCTTGTCTTTTTTTCATAAAGGAAAATGAAAGTAGTTTTAACTTGTTTGTTTCTGAGATAGCTACCAGTCTTAGTGGGAATAACAGCTCTAAGTGGACATTATTCCCGGTAACACCGCCCCCACATCAGGGACCACTATGTTGCAGGCACACCCCACCCCGCACAATGAACCCTTGCCTTCCAGGGGCGTTGTGTCACAAGCACACCCAAGTGGGGCATGCTCGCGACACAATGACACCCTGGAAGGAAGGGGGTCGATTCCGAGAAGAGGGTCAATTCTAGGAAGGGGGTCGATTCCCTACTTTCCAGGGGGTTGTTGTTCCACGGACAAGCCTCACGCATAACGTCCCCTTGGAACGCAGGGGGCAACTTTGTGTCGCGGGAAACTATGCCGTGGGCAGGTGGGAGTGCTTGCGGGCAGGTGGGAGTACTCGCAGGTAGGTGAGCCTAGCCCAGGTGCAAAAAATTATAAAAGTTAAAAGCTAATTTTTTGTTTTGTTTTGTTTGTTTACTTAAGATATGTGGTTTTTTTCTAATTTACTTGTTTATATATATATTATTTTTACAGGAAAATGACATCAAGGAAGGTTTTTGTGAATCTTTCTGGACCAAAGGAAAAAATTACATCATCTAATGTTGTAGGTGGACCCTCAATGAATATTGTTGAATGAAACTAACCTGTTCCACATGGTAAAAATCCAATAGGTGGCTCCTCAAAGGAAACGAAGGTGATTTCATATTGGATGAAATCATGAGAAATGAGTTGTAAAAAAATTGCATGGTATGTGAAAGATAGA
Organism: Pinus taeda; assembly: GCA_000404065.3. Lineage (NCBI taxonomy): Eukaryota > Viridiplantae > Streptophyta > Pinopsida > Pinales > Pinaceae > Pinus > Pinus taeda. The sequence continues at coordinate 17,447 of APFE030436750.1, read as the reverse complement.
GAAGACGAAGAATACTTGCAGATATATTTATATGATGTTATGATTTACGATGGTGGAAGTTATGAGGTGTTGGGAAAAGTGCTAGATATATTTTTGGTGCCGAATAAAAAAGTTGTTTATGTACATACAAAACCACCCAAGTCACATGAGAAGATTATATATCGTTTTTCATTGTCAATGTATGACACGGATGGAAATTCTACAAAGATATGTAAACAAACTGTAAATAGCATTGCAAAAAGAAACATAAGTTTAATTATTCATAATTATGTGTTTTGCGTTATTGTAACTGTATCATTATATTTTTTATAACTTGCTTATTGTTGACATATTATATTTTGTTTGATAGGATTTTGCGGAGGGTCTTTCAATTATGTTGGCGGGAGTTTATTTTATAGAGTGAGATATTATGATGTGGTAAACGGTTTCCGAACAGAGTCAAAAGATGACAGGAGGAAGAAGCAAAAAAAGTTACTTCATGATGCTACATGACTACATACAGGTGATCAACAAAGAATGCATATAGTGGATAAATCTAGTCAAGGTAGACATGTTACTTTTGAAGATGAGGAAGATGAAGTTAAAGAATATGTTGCCATTACTGAGAATCAGATTAGAACTGATGTTGGAAAAAAGAAAACCCATAAAAGACCAAAAACAAAATGCCCAGTAATGTCTCTCTTCTAGTTGATGATGAGGAGATTGCTTATGTAGAAGAAAATATGATAACCCATAGGAGGAAGGAATCAAAAGTTGGTCATTTTGAAAAAATCGTGGGTAGCAGTGAAGGTCAAAGTAAAATCTCAAAGGGATGTAGGGAAATCATAACACCAGGTGCTGATTCGAAGTCGGTTGACCAAGACAAACTTAATTGAGGGAAGTCGTATATTTCAACTTAATGTTAGCCAATTCTATAAGCCAAATGAAGGACAATCTAAATATCAAATTATAAAGCCACACCATTTGCATGTTCATAACTTGAAAACATTATTCAGGGACAATCCATATGCACATGTGCTTGATTATGTGGTTATTGTTGATCCAATTCAAGTTCCCAACAAAAATGCATTTGACAAGCCAAAATGTTTTGAATAGAAATATTATTTAATTGGGTGGAACCATTATGCAAAGGCTAGAAGACAATTGATGGAGGAATGTCCCAATAACTCACATTTTGAAACAATAAGATGTATCATTTATGCTAGTTTTAACATATACATAAGCAAAGTTATTGGCATGGGATCATAATACAAATAATGAGTATAGGATGTTTATGAATTTCATCCAAAGGGTTAGATTTATTCATAGTGAATTTGAAGAAAAATGTGGTGGGGATTAGAAAAAGGTTAGTCTAGCCTTTCAGAAGGAATGTTGTATGGAAATAAGTTATCAAATTGAAGAAAAAATCAATTCAAACAGTGGCAAAGTAAATTCAGAGATATTCATAGGTATGGATAACATTTTTCAGTTGGCATTTAGAACTTGAGAGATATGAAAATTGATTAATGATATTTTTGACATGTGGGAGAACATTGCCATAAAAAACTAGAAGGTTAAAATGTCTAAACCAATGATATTTAGCAGTAGTAAATCAGGTTCTGAAATGAAGCACCTTCCAGATGATATGACTATCACACCTCGGAGAACAATGCAAGGAGTGAAGGATGACAAACTTTTCAAATCAATATTATCCTATGCGAAGTCAGGTGAATTATCATTGGAATAAATGTGCGAGGAATTTTAAAAATAAGTTTGTTGAATTATTTTTACTTATTTTTTTATTATAATTTTATTTTTTGAATATAACATATTTTTGTTCATAGAATTTTTTTATACATATCACTATATTAATGCTTTTTATTTTATTTATTTAGTCATAAAGTTTATATGAAAATACGAGAACAAATGGTTAAATTGTTGAATGAAGATAATTCGAATGATGTTGCATGCAACTACCCAGATTCAAGTTTACATCAACACAAAAATATTTTTTATCTTGCATTTAAAAAGGTATGTTGATTTATACATTCATTTTGATTCATATATATACTATTTTGATTTTATAACTCATACACATATTTGTTTATTTCATTAAAGATGTCGAAGAAGGATGCAAATGGAGTACCAAATAGTTTCAAAAGCTTTATTGAAAATACTAAGTTGGAAATACTGAGAATAAAACGTCTTAGGAATGTTGAACTTGATCATATTTTTACTCATTTCATTTGGAATGGGCTCAACATTATCCAATATCAAATAATACAAGGTGATTGTGAAGACATTGCAAAACTCATACCTAAAAGGGATTATTACCTAGTTATTTTAGATATTCTTCATGGTTTCAATATCCCAAACATTGAATATAATAGTGAGCCTTACACTTACCAGGCTTTTAGTAAAGTTGTTACGAGATTTCTAGAAGTCACAACATCACAATTTTGTAGATTTGTGATATTTCATTCAGACTCACAATTTGGAATGCTATTAACAAGATTAAAAGAAAAACAAACTCAAGGATGAAACTTACATGATAAGACATTGAAACTGTATGTTTTATTAAAATGTTAAAAAAAAATATTTATGTACACATTAATTGAACTTTTACTATTTCATGTTACACACAAAAGTCAAATCTTATTGGTTGCGGAGATTAGCCAATTATGAGTGATTTCAAGTTCATTGATGTTGAATGTTGAACAAAATATGATAGCTATAAGCCTATGCTTTTGAATCGGGTAGATGGAAAGCTTCATAAGCAAGTACTTATTCATGATGTTGTTGTAAAAAACATATCATATGAAGATAAAGAAGCAAAATGAGAGATAGTTAACATTTTTCAAAAACCACAATCATTGATTATCTATCTTATAGATTTATGCTCAAATGAAGGAGATTGGGTTTTGGATTTATTCTCAGGTTCAGGTAAGTTTTATTATACAAAATTGATTTTCAATATCTTCATTTTTAATTTTTATGTGTTTATACCAATTTAATTAATTATTTCTTTTGAACTTGATGATAAAGTATAGCACTAGCATTTGCCTACAAAAATGAAGACACTGCATTCCCATTGAAAAATGCTTTACTATAATGCAATTTTATTCAGCAAAGAATTAATTCTCTTCAATTTCTTCAAGATGCAATGCAATAAGTTGGTTTGAGGAAAGGGGATTATAATGAATCACATGTGGCAAAAAAGGCAAAGAAACCTCAACCACCATTAGATGGAATGATTGGAAAATGATACTTTGGGAGATTTGCAATCATCAAAGAACCGTTAGAAGAGGAAAATGACCAAACTAAAGCATAAAATATTATGAAAGAAGATAATAATGAAACTCTAGAAGCTAATGAGTATGGAATACATGATATTGTTGATTAAATTTAAGTTATGATCACAAATCAAGCTCATTTTTTGGAGTTATTCATTAGTTATACATGTAATGTTTTGACTTTGAGATTTTATGAGAAGAATAAGTATTCAATTAATGTTGTTATATGTTTAATATTTGTGTTATGTGATTTTCACTTTAATTTTTTATGTGAATCATTATTTTTTGAAAAAATCTATGATTATTATTATTTTCTAACGTAAATTTTATAAAAATTGCTATTTTAAAACTTTTTTTTGTTAAATTTTTTCCATAAAATCATTTATTTGACATGCCATTTTTAGCAAAAAAGACTCAAAATGTGTTTTTTCTTGCTATATCTATATTCGAAATGTGTATTTTTATGTAAAATGTTAAAACATGTTGCTATTTTAGTGAAAATTATTAAATGTGCATTGAAATATTAATTAACGATAGGTAAATATATAGAAAACTGTAACTTTAAAATATACTACGCATAAACACAAAGATTTCGCTAAAAATAGAAATGAAAAGAAAAGGAAAAAAACACAAACGTGAAAAACACTTCAAAATAAATATATCCAGGAAGAAGAACAAGAAGAAGACTACTTCAAAAATTGTTAAATTTAAAAAATAATTATCCACACTTAATACATTAGAAAATTTAAAGTGTCGAAAATAAGTTTAAAAAAAAAGGGTTGATGTTGCATCAACTTTTCAAAATCACCATGAAAATCACTAACATTTTAAAAATAGTGTTCATATTTGATACAAATAAAATTTAAAGTGCAAAAAATATGCTGAAAAAAAGGTGTATTTTGAATCAACATTTTTCAAAATTGGATGTTGTTTTGCTACCTCAAAAAAACGGGTACTTGGTATAGCTCTCGTTTGATAGTTTACATTATTTTTTGGTCTAAAGGTCAGATTAGGATACAATTTTATATCACTGGAAATGTCTTGCCAAGACAAACGGCGCAATAATATTCAATGCAAGTTTCAAAAATTAAAAATTAAAAATCTTAATTATCACATCTATCTAGCTGCACAAGGGGGATTGGATTAGAAGTGAACACTTCTCACCTTGGATTGGATGGGGGAGGGTGTTTACACTATTATTCTTCTCTCTTCCCTCACAACAAGATAGACTTCTTCACTAAGAGCCTCTCGAGCTCTCCATTTTCCTATTCCTTGCACACATGAATCTTGAATGATCCTCCTATTTTTTCCAACAAGGGCCTCTCAACCTCCACTTCTTTTTTTGTAATCGACTCATGGTCCTCGATTGTTTGCAGGTCCTTTTCACTACCGTGCTGCAAGCCACGATGTTTATGTCTTCACGTGGTCATGGGTATGTTGTTGTGTCAGCTCCCCCTTCCACTTCCTGTTTGTTAACTTCAAGTTGTCAGTCATGCCTGCACAAGTCATGTTGCCTCTTAACTTTTGTCGTTTTTTCTTTGTGAATTTATGCCAGGCAAGCATGGTTCTTCTAACGTCTTGCCCAAATCCATTAACTAATGTGATAAGTCCAATTTAAAGCATACATGCCAGTCATTCATCACTATTTTAAAACCAGACAATGTTCCTCCAAATCCCAAGCAACCTCCTTCATCAAACTTTGGAATCTGTATCCCAATTCTCAGGCCTTTTAATTTATGGTTACATAAAGGAATTATTTTCAATGTTTAGAAGGGGAATTAACTTGTAGGGGATTCATGCTTAGTTCAGGTGGGCTTAATGATTAAAAGTATGTATTTCCTCCAGTCAAGATATCACAAGTGAAAATAGTTGCATAGAAATGGGTCCCTTATCCAAAAAATAAGGAGATATAATACACCAATTATGTATTTTCCACAATCGTAACCTTAATTAGCACAACCACATTAATAAATGTAGTTAATATATGTCAAAGACATCATTTTCCAAGATGAGGATGCATTAAGCATACTCGACTAATAAGGAGAGGACGTAGGTACTTTAGTAGCTACATGGGAAAGTTCATGTAGAAGAAAGTTACAATGAGCGTAATTATCAAAGGATGGGTTTCTATACAAGTTGGACAACATTTGTGTTCCTAAAGAAGATTGCAACTTATCAGAGAGACTCTCACCTCCAAACAAAGTTGTAGGGGATTTTGGTATAGTGAAGATAATTTCCAATAGAAGTATGAACATCCTTTCTTTTTCAGTTTAATAGAAACCTAAAGAATTGAATGTGATACAAAATAGCAATATGTCAAGAACATGTTCAATCCTATCCATTCTCATTCTGCCAATCAATTTTTATAAATGAGGTCAATCAACATAATTTAATATATTTATTAATATTAGTATTACTTGTATTAAGAACGTTAATTTCATTAATAATATTAATAATTTCATATAATATTAACATTAAAATTAATATTAATGTTTATTACTAACTACTACTACTAATAATATTGCTATGAACATAAAATAATATAAAACTAATATTATTAAAGAAGATACATCTCACGTTTCAATAGCCACACCAAATGAATAGGCTCATACCAAATGGCAATGCCATGTTTTATAAATATTTTTGTATTTTCTAATTAATTACAAGGATCATTATGTTTCACAAATGTTTTTTCAATAAATTAAAGAGAGGAACAAACTTAAAAAATTGAAAAATGATTGGCAAACTTTTCATAATGTCCATTGAATCAAATTCACTTGCCTTGCAATCTCAACCATTCATTTCATTGAACATATAAATTCCTCAAACCCAATTCCAATATAAACCACACCTTAAAAGTAAAAATATATTATTATTACTTTAAAAAATAATTAATTATATAAATTTTCTTATCAATTATTAAAATACTATTATAATAATTTAATCTATTATTTTAACATTTTCTAATATATTATTTTCCAATAAAAATATTGTAATATGAAATTCAAATTATTATTAATATTCTTTTATTACCATCATTTACAATAGACTAGTACTTTTCTACAATAATATCTACTCACAACCACCTTTTCAAAAATTTGTAATAGCAAACCCAAATTATTATTAATATTCTTAAATTGCCATCCTTTAAGATGCAAAACACTTTTCCACAATAATATTTACCCACAACCACCTTTGCAATAATATTTGCTAAAAAAAACTTCAGAAATGTGAACCTTAGAATATCACCTTCCCTAAAGCCTAATAACATTAATATTTTTTTAGATTATAAATCAATTGTTTGATGAAGTACTTTGGTGTCTATGACGCATAGAATTTTTTGTTTTTATTTTTCAATTCTTTTTGGGGCTTACCAACTCAACACATGGAGGTTGATAGAATCGAGTAACATTAATATTTTTGCAAGAAATTTATAAATCAGTTGTTTGATGAAGTACTTTGATGTATGCACACCAAGTTTGATTTGATGAACTCAAGGAGAGTCAAACCCAGAAAGAATTGAACCAACACCTCATTAACTTAACTAATAAATAAAAGGTTAAAAACTACCCTACCCCACCCATCAAAACTTCTCCAACTAAAAAAAATATAATGATAATGGTGAAAATTAATAACAAGCCTCTAGTAATTACCTTTTGGTGAAAAGAATTTAACAAACTTTGTCGGCGTCATATCTACGATTATGTTTTTTTTTGGGTGACGGTGGTTCAATGAAGGAAATTAAGCTCTAACCCTAAAACTAACGAAGATATTCTAATTGAGTTTTGAAGTCGGCGCTTATCTCATATATTTATGTAGTTGCCGTGGATATTTAGAGTAACACAATAAGCGAACAAAAATAGCGTTCGCTAAGGGTAATTTGAGAAATAAATAATCTTCTCGTCGAGAAAACAACGCGTCAGTGCACTTCAGGTTCTGCCCAACTGGACATAAACGAGAGGGGTGAGTCGAGGTATTTAAGGCCACCTATTCTATTTCAGACGCATTGGCAGGGTTTCCATTTGATCTCCGCTGCGTTTGTCTCAATTTCCTTCTACCTGCTATTTAAATCTACTTATTCCTATTTAAGTCTTACACTTTTCTGTTTTTCCTTCTTCTTTTTGGCTCTGTGCCAGTTACTGTGGCCGTAAAGATGCCGGGCAAAAGCAAATGCAGCAGGCGGAAGAGACAAAATGGAGACTCCCCTTTATCTCACTCTGCCTCCTGCAATGGCCAAGCAAAAGATGAAAAACAGATATTCCAGTCCGCCAAGGACCATGACAAAGATGAAATATTCAAGTTGCGGGAGCTTAATCAAAGACTTATTCAAGTTATCGACAATTTACGACAGGAATCTGAGGCTTGTTTGTTACAGGAAGCTGAAATGGAATCACAACTTCACATTCTTCAAGCGGCCTTAACAAATTTCGAGTCCAGTATGGATAAGAAACTGATGCAAGGAGTCGAATTTGGGGAAGAACTCAGCAACCGTTTGATGGACCTTGACAGGGAGTTCAGACAACAGCTTGCAAAGAGAGATCAGGAATACGAGGCTGAAATTTGTAAAGCTTGGCAGCAATTGCAGGAAGCCGAGGAGAGATTCAAAAGAGAGATTTCTGAGAAAGAAGAGGATTGCCGAGCAGTGATTTCTGATAAACAAACTCTAGAAGCTAGTGTTTTGCTGTTGACAGATAAAATTAGGGTCATGTCTGGCGAATTAGAGGAGGCACGTAAAGCCTGGGAATTGGAAAAGAATGGGCTATTCTCACAGATTGTAGCAGCACAAAAGCAGACCGCGGAGATAGCGAAATGTAACCTAACTGCAGAGCAAGCATGGAATGTCGAAAAGGAGAACCTTTTGTCTTCATTGAGCAGGAAATATGAGAAGAAAATTGAAGACATTTGTACTCAGAAGCAAAGGGTTTTACTTGAAAAGATTGAGTTGGAATCTCAATTGAATGATTCCAAGGCAAGTACTCGGGAATTACTCGAAAATTGTGTAGAAAACGGACATTTATGGGAAGCTGAAAAGCAAAATTTGCAATGTAATGTTGCAGAGCTACAAACAAAGATTGATTCCATGGCTAGTGAAAGGATATTGCTCTGCCAGAAAAATAGAGAGCTGAGCAAGGAAGCAGAGTCCTTAAAAGCGCAGTTGAATGAATATAAAATCAAACTATCTCAAATGGAAAGTGATAAGGTGCAAAATGAGAGAGTTCTACAACAATGTAGAACAGAAAATTTTGATTTGCAAGCTGCCTTGAATGATTCAAAGGAAAGAACTCAGGATCTACTCCAAAAAAATGAAGAAAACATGCATTTGTGGGATGCTGAAAAGAGTAACATGGAAGGCACTGTTGCAGAGCTGAAGTCTAAACAGGAGTGGATGGCTAGAGAAATGGCATCATTTACCCAAAACAATAGAGAGCTAACTCTAGAGGGGGAATCCATCAAGTACCAATTGAATGCATTGAAATCTGAGTTGAAAGAATCTAAGATGAGAACTCAGGAGTTACTCCAAAAAAGTGAAGTAGACCAGCATTTGTGGGATCAGGAAAAGGGTACTTTGGAAAGCACTCTTGCAGAGCTGCAAATAAAACATGATGATTTGGTGTCACAATTGTCTAGAAGTAAAGCACTGGAAGAAGAATTACTCTCAACAATGTCCTCCTTGGAAGCAATGGAGTCTACTTCCAAGAGTGAAGAAATATCTAATTTAAGGAGTCAGCTTTTAGCTGTTGTAGAGGAAAAAGAAAGACAACTCTCTGATGTACAGAAACAGCTTTCAGTCATGACAGAGGAGAAAAAGAGCATGTTAGGATGTTTACAAGATGAACTTTCATCCATTGCTGCTAGAAAAGAGATCCTTGAGGAGGAAAACAGATCTTTAGAAACTGAATTGCATAGAAAAACATTGGTTTTAGAAGAGGAGAAGGTAAGATTTGAGGACAGAGTGAGGGAGTTTCAAACAACCTTCAATTCTCTCAGCAAGGAGATTGAATCGTCCAGGGCCATCGCAGAGGAGAAAGAGAGGCAGCTAATTGATTTACAGAATCGGCACTCAAATATTGTAGAGGCAAAAAAGACCCTCGAGAAGAAAAATGACTATTTACTCGTTGAATTTAATAGATGCCTAACGGTTTCAGAAGAAAATATCCGTCTTCAGAACAGAGTTAACCAACTGGAAAAGACTCATGATTATTTCAGCAGGCATATTAATTTAAAAAATATTCGTCTGCGGCAGTTCAAGTCAGAACGCCAACCTCTGCAGACAAAACGACCTGTGCATGTAAATGGAAAATTAAAGCCCAAACCAAATGGTTTACTTCATGGTTTACTTGGAAAGCAAAAGCAAGAGTGAAAGGCATGGATACTATTGACAAACGATCATTGGATGGCTATAAGGACGGGACACGGTCAAGTCTCGGTGCATCCTTGTTTAAACCAAAACCATCTGCAGTTTATGTTGGTATTGAAAGGCATGGTTACCATTTTATGGTATTGCCAGCTACAATATAGTAGGGACAACATGTTAAACAACCATCCTAAATTGATATACTTCGCTGCATAGTGTTAATTTGCTTCAGTACAAGTAGTTAGGATTTAATATATATATGTATATATATATTCATATGAAATTTGTGGATTAATTACTTTTATTTTTAATAAACTAAATTTAAATCTATATATTTAGGGATGTTATGAATTAAATAATTAATTATATTAAATATGCAATTGAGTAATGTGACATTTCAATGTTTTTAGTCTAAATTTCATTATTTTTAGTCTAAATTTTTTTCACGGGCATGGTTGCATGGTCACCCATCCTTATGAATTAAATAATTAATTAATTTTAATAAGCAATTGAGTAATGTCATATTTCAATGTTTTCATTAATAGTTATATTTACGGGTCTAACTCAAATTTCATTAATTTTATATTATTTTTAGTCTCAAGTTTTTTTCATGGGCATGGTTGCATGGTCACCAATCCTTATCTATATGTACATGGATGGAATGACAAAGGGCCATCTATATAGATCATTCTAGCAATCAATTTGTCTATTGACCACTATTAGTTTAGCATTGAACGATAAACTTATAATGTTTAAGTTTGAAAAAAATATATTTATTTTTGAATATTATTGAAAAAAACAATTTTCAAATATATGATTGGACCATAAACCTGAAGGTCTTATTGTAACATTTACCCATGTGGATAACTAAGATTTTTCTGCCATAATTTTTGGATGCAGTTGCAATATTTATGCCATGAATCTTATATTTATGGAGTGATTTTTCATTGTTAAAGTTTGTAGAAAAACCAACAAAAATTAAAATCTTTGAAAATTTAAGCAAGCATTTATACTTACCAAGAGTTATTGCAAACCATTAGTTATTTGTTCTTTAGCACTTACTAGTGGTTACTACCTACCAAAATTTATGCATCTCATTTTCCCATTCCATATATCAATTTGCAATTTTTATGAAAGCATAATTTCCACTTAATTGGCAGGGACTAGGCTGCCTTGGCGATTTAATTCATTTCTATCCTTGAAAAGGGAAACTGATTTTTTCTTGTCCATGTTCTACTGGTTATCCCATAATTGACCTAACTACATGGGAATAACTACATGTTAGAGTACGATTGTTCTTATCCATTAAGTTGAGAACATGCATGTTGAACATTGCTTTTAGGTTTTGTGCTTGTTGAATTAGAGGCTTTCTCATTGCAGAAGTTGTTGGTATATTAGGTATTGCATAAGGGTAGAGCATATAACACATATAAAGAGTGGAATATTAGATTTTTTTGGAGAGATTATAAGAAGAATTACAAATATATAATTTACATTCAAAGTCTTGATATAGAGAGTGGAACATTAGATTTTTTTTACGAGATTATATGAAAAATTACAAATATAGAGTTTACATTCACAGTCTTAATATTATTTATCTTAAATATGCCTCAACTTCTAAGTTATTCAATGATGAATTGTGTAACTACATTGACAGGTATTCAAATACACTTTGAATGTGGAAGAAGTAGTAGGTGAAAGTCTTGAAGCCCATTGTCCATGTGACAAAGGAGGTGTTTTATTTTGTCAAATTTGGCATATGGGAAGGGCTTCCCATATGCATTGCTATGTATAAATCCCTTCCATGTAGATTGTGTGTATTAGATTCACATTGTGTATTTGCAAATTCCTTCAAGTAATATAATTATTTTTATATTAAAAAATGATTTTATTTGTTTTTGAAGGAAGACATTTTATTTATTAATTAGATTTTTCTTAAGGAATAATCACACCATAAAAAACTAATGGTGTGATTATTCTGGAATAATTATCTCTAATCTAAGGGATCAAAAATATGCTCAAAAATTAAAGTTACATGATATATGGTGACCCGTGGTATAATGAGGAGAGGGTGGGGCATGTGGCACTCTGTCCACGCCCCGGCCTTAGGTCATATCATGAACATGTAACTAGGGGAGAAAGGAGGGAGGGACGGGCATGTGGCACCCAGCTCGTGCCCAACCCCCATTCATATTAATTTCCATACGACTGACCTGCGGGTAGAAGACTAGGGGTGCGGTCCTATTGGCACGCCTAATAGTTTGACAAACTGCACAATAATCGATGGGTTTCGTGGTCAATCTTGCCACTTGTATCTACAAAATTTTCATTGTGCGAGGCCACCAAAGTCGAATTTCGTTGTCAGTTTTGACAAAGGGATGAATTTGCAGAACAATTAGCACAGAAATGAAGAAGGATGCATAACTTGGCCATTTTTCGGTGTTTTTAAGCCCAGGAAGAGCCTACACAGGTGTTTTTGGATGTTCTAGACACAATGGAAGTGTTATTTTCACAATTTGAGCATTGTATGTTGATGTAATTTGACATTTGAGCATATAATTTAAAGTCCAACATTGGAAGTTGGACTCAGAGATGTAACCTAGGAGGGGTGTACTTTGTCATCAAATTGTAATTTTGTGGTGCTGCTTGTTGTCTATTTTTCTCTGTTCAAATATGCAAAAACTTAACTTAGTTTGTGTGCTTTTTGTAATATTGATCCATTGCCCATAAGACATAAACTAGCATGCAAAACTTTATGTGAAACCTTCAATTTTAATTTCAAATCAACCTCAAAACAATATGAATAACAAAAGTTTGAACTCGGAGATAATATTATTATAATTTTTTTATATTTTTATATGTTTTTTTCATTGATCGAAAAACATTTGCATCAATTCCTTTGAATAGAGACAGCTAATAGGGTTTATGGAATGCAAATTATCAACCCAACTAGTATCCCATTTCATCTTTAGCTCGAAAAATATAGGGAAATATTTTTTCGAGGAACAAAATGGATTTTGCAGATTATGCTACTCCTCGAGCTCTTAACACTGAGAGAATTCTATATATTGTTAATGATTTTCATGTTGCTTCCATAAATGTTATCATGCTGCTCATTGCCATTCATATTTTGACATTTAACAACTTACTAAGTTCGTTTTACTATAGTTGGGTGATTTTTTATAAACTAATTTTATTTATTTATTTTTTAATTATTATTGTATTATTTTTCCTCTTTTAATATTAAATGGTTGTTTATATAAATAATTTTGCATTTAGATATTATTCAATGGAATTGATCACTTTTATTAGTGTCTCTTAATAATGTGCATTGAATAATATTTATAATGTTTCCATTTCAATTTGTTATTATGGTTTTAGATACAATTTGTTTTCATATTTATTGGTATTTTTTTGGATATTTTATTTTTAATTAACTCATTAATATTACTAATTGTGATATATTATTTTTCTATTCAATTAATAATATAATTGCTATTAATTAATATATACTGATTCTTATTAAATAATATTAATACTAATTAAATTTTAATATATTTCATAGTATGATATATATATATATATATATATATATATATATATATATATATATATATATATAATATGATTGCACAATAAGTTTATAGATATCTCTAATAGAGGCAGTCGACTATGCAGTAGTAGACTGCATGCGAATTTTTGAACAGTCATTCGAGGTCCCTTTGTAGGTGGACCCCAAACGGAGAGAGCTTGGAGGCAGAGGCGCGCAAGCTACAACAAATATATGACGAGGTCAAAGGGACAACACAAACGGTCGCCCTTACACAAAGGCTCGCACAGATGCAGGAGACAAAGGTGCTTAAGGAACAAGTGATTGTCACTCGGCACAAAGAATCAGTCATAAAAGGGTGCCTACAACCATGGATAGACGAGGCATATACGATCACAACTTCCATTGAAGGAAAGCTCATGACACTGCAGGCAACTCAGCAGAAGATTCAGGGTGGCAGTTCAGTAGCAGTCACCGGGCAGAGAGTGGAAGAAGTCCAGTAGGCGGCCGCTTAGTGCGCTGCCGAGGTTGTGGTGATCCAAACGGAGCTAGGAGGTCTTCGCGCTAAGATCTTTGCACCTGTAGAGTGACGCGAGGGTGAGTTAGGATGTTTGTGTTGGGGGTTTGTTGGGCGTGGGATCCCCCAAGGATAGTTTTGGGGCTAAAAGCCCATATTTTGGTCAAATTTTGTAATCCAAGTGTAAAGACTTTGCATTTTGTGGTCGTGGAGCATGCAGGTGTTAAAGAGTCATAGGGTTGTCCACCCTTATTTTGGAAATGTAATGTTGGTTGTAGAAGATCTACCGCGGACCATGGAATTGTATAAATAGAGCTAATTTCTAAGTAATTTAAAAGCAAAAAAAAGGAGCCCCAAGAGTTAGCTCAATCGGTCAAGTCAGGGCCTCGTTGTTTGGGAGGTTACAGGGTCAATTCCTGAAAGCTCTTGGGGTCAGGTCTTGTTATAGTTCGAGGGGCATTAGCCCTAGATTTTCCTCGTGGACGTAGAGCTACCCACTGACCGAAGGTGTCCATGAACCACGCCAAAAAAAAATAAAAAATAAAAAATAAAAAAATTTAAAAGAAAATAAAAAGGAATAGAAGATGCATAAGAAGAGATGATGTATGAGAGATAGCTCCGAAGTAGAAGTCTAATTTTTGGGTTGTAGCGTAGGTAGAGACTCTGTAGCTGAGTGCGCAGAGGCCTAGGGTAGAAGCCCGCAGTTGAGTGCATGGATCCCTGTAGCTGAGTGCACAAGGTGGGTCAAGACTGTAATCATCCAGGATTATCAATAAAGAGAAGTATTCTACAATTTCTGCATCTTTATTTCTTGTTTATGCATCTTGTTTATGCATCTTGTTATGTTGCCTATGAATTTCACTTATAATTCTTATATGATGTGAGAATCTATGTAAATGTGTTGGTTAAGTGAACGCAAGTAAGAACATCTGTGTACATGAAGCTAACTAAGATTGGTTAATATGATAAGTAAGACACTTAGCCTGGTTTGGGAAATATCGCGATTCAATGCCCTAGCAGCGCAAAAGTCCCTGGGCCACAAGTTAGGGCTGTGCGAAAGCCACTTGTACCCTTTTGCGAAGGTATTGAAGGGTGGAATAGAGGGTTAAGTAACTTGCGTGAAGGCAGGTATAGCCGAAATAAACTGACATCACAACCATCTCTAGGTGCAGAAACTTGGTTCCAACATCCCTCCATATTGCTTCGGGTGAGACTTCGGTTCGTGCTTCGCGGGTTGATGCCGAAAGGGCCAGTCGTGTAGGCATTTGTTTGGCTATTTAGCGTTGAACCTAGGTCAAGCTCCCTCAAGCCAACAAATGGTTCTATTTCCAGGACCAGAATACGCATAAGAGATGTGTGATGTCGTATCATTGGAATCTAACTAAGAAGGAGATTGGAGACTAGTTGGATAGAAAAATCCACGAATTCGTGGCACAGGAGAGTAGAAACTGGTGACTGACAAAGGAACAGTGGTTGGATTGATACCTATATATAGAGATCCACGAGATCTTTTTCTGCTCTTTCCCTATTAAGGTATACGAGTGGATCGCAAAGCTAGTAGATAACCAAGGAAGGTGGAAACTTAACGGGCCTATTGTGTGGACCCCAGAGCTAGTGCGAAGGTTGGAAGCATCGAAGGGTAAGATCGCTCACACTGTCGATCATTGCCTCGATCGCATCGTAGGAGGATTTGTTACTGAATTCACGGTCAACACCTCAGTCAGCTATAGCGAGGAGGAGTGACATTTTTCAAAGGACCGTGAGGTAAGTAGATAAAATATTTGAATACTTGGATTAAAACATTGTGGGTTATGCAGCTACCTTGATGTTGGGGACCACGTGAAGAAGAAAAATTTACAGAAATGAAGGAAATAAGGGTGCATAGTATAGCCCCTTGATTTCACCTCCGTAAAGGGATGAATAAGTGACAGTGAAGGTTTCTTCGTGAAGCACAATTCAGTTAATAACGCAAGGATTCTCACGAATACCACCTCAGCCCACACCACCTCCGACTTCACCGCCATCACCTCCAACTTCACCCTTACCACCTCCACCTCCATCGCGGTTCTGTATGGCCAATACAATGAAGTTGGCTTTCTTCAAAAGCTTGGGAAATGACGACCCAGACCAATTTTGATTCATTGCGAGGAATGTGTGGGAAGCTCAATGTGTTACAGATGATCACATAAATAAGGTGACACTAGTTAGTGCTCTACAAGATCGCGCGCTAACCTGGTATATTAAGTACTCTAACAATAACCTGAAAGCTAGGGTAGAAGACATCCAAACAACACTAAATAGCGAATTTAACAGGCCTAAATCTGAGGCGCAGACGGTTGTGGGATTCAAAGAGATCGCGATTTGACTAGATGAGATGCCTTGGGAACTAGATCAGAGTTTGAAATGTACAATCTTTGAAGCCAACATGAATTTGACACATGGACAACATTGCGAGTGGCTTGTGGCTTTGCTACTACCACACTTAAGAAGTGTGTTATCGTAGCAGAAGATAACAACTCAGGCAGAGGCCTTGGAGATTTCCATGAGACTACATGAGACTCTGATGCAAGATCCTAATCTAGGAGTTCAATATATCCATGTGCAGCTGAAGAATCTGTGCCTTGAGATGCAAGGTCTGATGCAAGATAGGACGGTTCAACCAGAGGTACGTGAGGAAGTGTGGTGCTTGAAATGCAAGAGTCAGGGACATGACAAAGACCATTGCCCGGTCTTTGCGAATTACCTTGCAGGGGAAGGATCGATGCCTTTAAGGCCAAAAGCTCAAGCAGGAACTAGCGCGGGTCCTGGATTATGGTGTGATATCTATTAGGTTGTCGGAAAACATGCCATGGATAATTGTCACTTGCTACAAAAGTATGTAAAAGCACCGCAATACCTGTTCTGTAACTTTTGTAGGTCGATAGGACATGATGAGCGTACTTGCAGGAGCTATGAATTGATGATGGTTAGAACTCCTGCCTATGTGTCCCCTCGACTAGAATGCAAGAACAACGTGGACGGGATTTCAAGGGTGCGGACGAGGCCGTGGTAGAGGAGGACCTGGTAGAGGTTGAGGATAGTTGATTTTCTACAAAGGCAGAGAACCATGACACTATGCCCGCGATTGCACTAATCCAACGTGTCTGTCATGCATGTATTGCACATTTTTTGATCATGAAACATAAGACTGTCCTACGTTGATAGCTAGGATACAAGACAAAGGGCTTCTACCACCTCCACCGACTCGGAACCTGCAGATGATGAGGTCTGAGTTGCATGAGGAGGATCCAAACGTAAACATAGTGTTAAGGAGTGGAATAGCAGTAGGGGATGACAAGGGGAAACAGCCAGAAGACAGTGCATGGGTTCGCAAAGCTCCGACAAAAGAGGTTGAATTCAACTTGGAGCACGCTCGTGAAGCCTTCATGGAAGCTAAGAAGAGTTTCGCTGAGGCCTCCACCTTAGGAAGCAAGGATAAACCTCAGCCGGAGATGGACCCTTCTATTCTCATGACTTTCTTGGAAACCTGTATGAAATTATTGCGTGACAGTAAGGTTGTGAAAGGGTTACAAGAACTCATCAATAAATGTGCTGGGACTACGCCAGGTGAGCCGCGCGTGGTACAAAAAATTGGCAAGCATAAAATGTGGACGGGATGGGAGATGAGACTAACCACACAAATAAGAGAGTATGAAATGGATCAGGTCATTTTGGACTTGGGTTCAAATGTGAATGTCCTACCAAAGCAGACTA
>APFE030436741.1:0-16639 GCA_000404065.3 Pinus taeda | reverse complement strand
TGTGAACTCTTTCAGGCAGGTCGTTTGGGCGGGTCGGGCGAGGGCGCAGCCGGGCGAATGAGCCCGTATGAAAAAATGCTAAGTTGTGACCCGAGGTTGGCTTTGTGCACGTTCGTGCAGCTCGTTTGCCCGGCTCTCCATCCTACCCATGCAGTCTAGGACTTATGGGAAGTACCTCTCATCTGATCAATGAGCAGGGAAATGGGGTTACGAACCATAGTATTACTATTGATGAATGCATCATTGTATCTATTGTACTCCCTATGCTAGGATGACCTCCATTGATTTGAGATCAGTATGAGTGGTTTGAGACACTCTCTTGTGATATTGATATAGGATTAATAAAATTGACTTCGGGTCAATAAGAGTGATATGACACGCTCTCTTCATATGGAACTGACTTCGGGTTAGTAGAGAATTGTATGAGACATTCTCGATCAATTATTCTTCATGGTTCAGCAGAGCAATGCAAGGCACTGATGGCAAAGATAGTATGGTTGGACAAATGGATCAGCGAATGGAGTTCTCCCCAGTTGAGAGGGAGTGTTAAAATTGGCAACTAGGGCCAAACTCCATGTGGGTCATCTTATTAGTGGAAGCTGATATTTTTCTTGGATCCCTCTCATCGATCATCCGATTCCAATAAGTATTCATGGAGATACGAATTTATTTGTGTTATGAGACAATTCGTCAAGGTCGGCCAGCAACCAAATAAACCCCACTTGTGCTCAATGTCTTAGTATAAATAGAGGTGGCCTTCAAGTCATTTCAACACACGGGATTTCTTCCTCTCTACTTGCCTTTGGGTTTTAGTAGGAGGAGAGATCCTAAGGGATAACACTACCTTAATCTAGAGGGCAAAAGCCGGAACTGCGAGGAACTCCTGAAACTACTAGAACTCCCGAAACAGCGAGGAAAGCTAACGCAGAGGATAGAAGCCAGAACTGCCGGGAACTACCAAAACAGCCAGTTACGCTGACGTAGAGGACAAAAGCCGAAACTGCCAGGAACTGTCGGAATAGCCAAGAAAGCTGACGCAGAGGGCAGAAGCTGGAACTATTGGGAACTGCCATAACAGCCAAGAAAGTTGACACAGAGGGCAAAAGTCGAAACTGTCGAGAACAGCTGAAACTATAGGGAACTGCCGGAACAACCAAGAAAGCTGACACAGAGGGCAGAGGCCAAAACTGTCAGGAAAGCTGACGCAGAGGGCAGAATCCGGAACTGTCGGGAATAGCTGGCACTGTCGGGAACTGCCGGAACTGCAGAAAAGTCTGACGCAGTCCCTAGAGGCTGACGTTGGGGTTTTTCATGGGGCAGATTGGAGCTAAGGAATTGCCGGAGTGTTTATCTAGGGTTTCAGCCAGAGCATCTGTCTCTGAAGGAAAATAGCATGCAAGGGACAACTAACTTAACATTGGGACAATTGTATGGTACTTAGCAGCAAATACACCAAGCATGCAATGTTACAGCAAGCATATCAGGGACAACAAACTAATATTGGGACAGCAACATGATACTTAGTACAGCAAGCATGTATTGGTACAGCTAGCATGCAAGGGACAGCTAGCATGCAACAAGCATGCTAGGGACAACAAGCAAGCAAGGTGCAGCCAACACAAAGGCCAGTGTGGCAACATGATGCAACAATGGCACATAATGCAAACAGTGATGGGTACATTTATGATTAATGAAGCATGATGAGATGCAGCATAGTGATGATGGGTGCAGCATGGTGCAGCACGGTGAGGTGCGGCATGATGACGAAATGCAACACAACAGTAGGTGAAGGAGTCACCTTGGAGAATCAGTTGATCTCATGTATCATCTTCTTAGAGATGATCTATGCTCTTATCTAGATAAGTCAAAGTGTTGACTTCAGTTGTAAACGTACTATCTCTCTCTCTGCTGAACTATTAAAGAACATATAAGAAGAATTGATCAAGGGTTCCCCACATTGGGGTTTGTCCTTGGCTAACGCCACATCTTGTGTCCTCTTGTCTTGGCTTGTCTTCTACAATTTATATTTATGTTCTATTTGCAGTTTACTTTAATGATGATGTGATTGCTAATCTGGAAAAGGTATTGAACTAACTGTGAAAATTGAAATAAATTGCTCTAGCATAGAACATACATAAAGATTTGAAGTTGTGCATAGGCACCAACAACAACAAATTCCAACTGCTGAAACTAAGCTGAGACACCCAATTTTTGTGAATTTTGTTGATTTTGGGAGTTGCTGCCCAAAAAGCCTTTTGAAATTTGTATTATGTGGTTTCCCAAGCCTTTCAAAAGTAGGTGACTTTATATAATAGAAACATGTATGCCACCAAACAAAACACACAAAATTTTCCACACAGGAGGCCCCAGTCCCGCGGTGGTTCCCTTTCATAGAAAATACTTAGCAGGATTAGGCCTAAAGCCAGCAAAAATTCACATATGATTTGCAATGGCCACACTTCGAGAATAAGTTAATATAACTCTAGATGTAGAGAATCCTATATTAATGAATAAATGCAAAATAACTGCAGACAGCAGGAGAGAGAATGAAATAATATGAAGAATTTGGAGGTTTATCTACACTAGCGAATTGTTTGGTTACACCATAAGTCAGGGTGTCCAAGATGTGCTTAGGTGGGCTGCCTGTGGCCGGCCATCCTTCTTTGAATCTCTAATGTCTAGTCAGCCATACATTTTTTTCCCGTTAATGCTGGCCAATCCCTAATTCTTCTCATATGTGAAGCAGCTTCCCTTAAGAGGGAGCTGCCGCCTTACCTTGTTTCCCCTCAATTAAACAGTCATTAATCACCTCTAATATCACACTCACTTCATATTCATTAAGTATGCATTCTTCTTTCTTTTCCTGCATCAGAACTAGTGTCATAACAGTTCGGAGCAAAAGCAGGGGATGACTTACGAAATTATTTATTGATGATTGAGTTTCTCTGTAAGGAACTTCTCAAAAGACCTAGTATAAAAAAGAATAAAACTTGAGAATAGTCTTTGGGCCCATAAAGCCACAAAAATGACAATATCCTATAGCCTATAAGGCTCAAAGACCATCTTTATAATGTTGAAAGACAACCCTTGACAGGGAAGAATGGACTAATTTTCTTGAGACTTGATTTGAGATGTTCAATTCTGAAATTTTGCAGCAGAGATTAATCAAAAAGAGAAGCAAATATGAATGGAAGACTATAAATGTTGGATTTTGGTGTCACTACTGTTTATATATTTGAGAGGTTCTGCACTTTGTTTGGTTACACCATAAGTCAGGGTGTCCAAGATGTGCTTAGGTGGGCTGCCTGTGGCCAAGCCATCCTTCTTTGAATCTCTAATGTCTAGTCAGCCATACATTTTTTTCCCATTAATGCTGGCCAATCCCTAATTCTTCTCATATGTGAAGCAGCTTCCCTTAAGAGGGAGCTGCCGCCTTACCTTGTTTCCCCTCAATTAAACAGTCATTAATCACCTCTAATATCACACTCACTTCATATTCATTAAGTATGCATTCTTCTTTCTTTTCCTGCATCAGAACTAGTGTCATAACAGTTCGGAGCAAAAGCAGGGGACGACTTACGAAATTATTTATTGATGATTGAGTTTCTCTGTAAGGAACTTCTCAAAAGACCTAGGATAAAAAAGAATAAAACTTGAGAATAGTCTTTGGGCCCATAAAGCCACAAAAATGACAATATCCTATAGCCTATAAGGCTCAAAGACCATCTTTATAATGTTGAAAGACAACCCTTGACAGGGAAGAATGGACTAATTTTCTTGAGACTTGATTTGAGATATTCAATTCTGAAATTTTGCAGCAGAGATTAATCAAAAAGAGAAGCAAATATGAAAGGAAGACTATAAATGTCGGATTTTGGTGTCATTACTGTTTATATATTTGAGAGGTTCTGCACTTTGATGTGCCTTAACGCTTAAAAAGATTAGATTGAAATCTTTGGCAACAATTGGACTCTAAAATATTTCAAATCTTCGAACTTATAAATTTCACTACTGTGCTATTTATTTTAAATTTGACAATAGCCAAGGAGATGAAATAAGTTCTTGGAGGAAGAATGTTGTTTCTATGCTTATTTTCTGTTAAGTTTTCTCTTCTTCACCTTGCCTGCAGGTTAGGCTCTTATCAAATTGATGTCATTTTGTGGTATGAGAGCAACCGAGCTTTGATACCACAGGTTTTTTTTTCAAATTCCCTAAATTCCAAGTGCAATGATTCCTCTGTTCATTAGTGTGAATTCTTGTTGCACAAACCACATTTTACAACTTAATTCCAATTTGTCAGTCTTTGGTGGAATCAACAGCCAAATTGGCTCTTGCCCTCTTCACTTATACACCGCATTGGCTTGAGTTCTGTGTAAACCACCTACAACCAACATTTTAGTGTCTCCAAGCCTGTTTGTTTTACCCATCATTACAAGTATTCACATATAAACAAATATATAAATTGTTTTGAAATGCTTATGCTGATTGCTGGGTTGCTGTTGAAATTTCAAATACCAAAAATAAAAGAGCTTGGTCGTGGAAGAAATCAATTAAATGATGAAATCCTTAGCTTTTATTAACAGATTGCTAGATCATTATATATTGAGGTGAACAAAAGTATGTCTAGCATATGATGCGTAATTTGGAAAGGAAAGAACAACAGCTACAATATCCGTGTCGTTGCCTCCATTCCCTATAGCAGAAGAAGCATTTAAACTGCAGTTTGACTAAACAGCAAAATGTCACTTAGGATCTGTGCATCGAACCTTTATTCTGGGCAGTTTTGACTCCAGAGTTTAATGACATCTGAGAATTAGGATGAGTGGTAGCAACTAGAGGAGGTCGGTACTACCTTTGAAATACAGTTCTGAATCTGAGATTATTTCAAGTGTTACCTCTGTAGATAAACTGCAAAGTCCTTTTCCAAAGCTATGTCAGTTGAAACTAGAGATTTTCTTGTGTCAAGCATTGTCCGACACATGTTCTTTTGGATTTGAAGACTATAGAAGATGCTAAAGAAGGGACAGAAGCGGAAGGGCGCATTCTGTCAGCTTGCAAACAAGTGCAAAGAACATTGCCCTTACCATTATCATTAGGTCTATTCCAAAGGATTGGCCTTATCTAAAATCATCCTCAGATTTTGTTGGTATATTTGTCACATAAAAGATTTTTTTAAATCAGCTGGAAATTACTAGTTGCTTCTCATTTTTCACGTATTATTCTTGGACACAATTACAGTAAATATTATGCTAGCTAATAGCATTTTGGCATGGGCATAACTACTATGGCGATGCTTGGTATTGCAGCAAGAGTTTTGACAATGGATGTCTTGATGCCAAAGCTAATAATGTTAGGGGCATAATGAGATTCGAAGGATTGTCATTTGCCTAACACTTAGAGGGGATTCTTCTTTGGCAAACTTTGGTGGAACAGAGAACATGGATCTTGACTGCTTCATATAAATTCCAAATTCAATAAGATAAGTAGCACTGTGAGAGTGTTCTTCAGGCCTGTTCTGGAGTGTCCAAAACAACCATATAAGGGGGTGGACATCGCAAGCAAGAGGCAATTCAGAAATGCCAACAGCTGGGACCATGTGGATGTATCAAAGTCCCAATACTTCCCACGGGCAGCTTGGTGAAGCACTGTACAACCATACACATAAGTATTGGTTTTTGAATGTAAATTTATTTCCGAGTAACAATTACATTTTGAAATTGAAAACTCCGGAGAATAAGGTAAATATTATATAGTAAAGACTAACATATCTATTTTCCTGATGGCTAAATAGGAACAGCTAACAAACAAGGCGTGCAGTGAGTACCTGACACAAAGCAAAGTTCAAGGCAAAAGAATTTGATTTTACATGGGTATATCATGCACTGAGGACAGTGCAAAAATAAGGGGGAGGGGAATGCAAAAATAAGGGGCAGGGGAATGTAACACCCCCACGATGACCCCTATATGTACTTGTACACATTATTATGAGGTTGGCAAGCCAGGTTATGTTGGGCCTATGTGCTTACATTTTCTATGTTATGAGGCATGCATTCCTGCATATATAAATGTGTTAGATCGATGAGCCAGTGTACAAACGTGTTTTAACGCTAGGGTGTATGTGTGGTGAGGCCAGAGAACCTGTGCATTGAAAGGCTAGCAAGCTTAGTAGACATAACAAGCTAAATTAATAAAATAACACGACGACTACAAACCATGGGATAAAAATATTATGGGGGGTAGGACTCCACAAAAAGATAAAGGTGAGGTGGTGAAACTAGACATGGTTCCTAAGCAAAATAATTATTTGGTTATAATATTCCTAAAAGTAATTTTAGGAATAATATTAAAATAGTATAATCCTAAACTATAAATAAAAGGTAAAGGGAGGGGAATAGGAAACATACAACTTTCTTTTCCATCAAAGACTGCCAAGGGATGATTGTGGACTTGGTTATGGGGAGAACCAGAGGATCGCCAGCTATTGTACCCCGAGGATCCTAGGCAGATTTGAGTATGAGTACAGTTCTCCTTGGGCTACCTCGAGGAAGGCTTAAGCCCTAGAGGGAGGACTGTAGGGACAAGTGTCCTTGTATGGATATGGAGGGTACTTGGAGACCCCCCAGGGCAACATGTACTCCTAAAAGCCACAAAGATTTGAGACATCCCTGGCCAACCAAGCTGGAAACACTAGGGGGTATTGGCACAACCCATTAGCTACAAGCGCAGAGAAGGGGGTGCACTACCTTGGTAATGTGTGATGAAGGGGGGATGTAAAGCTTATTGGTTGGATGTTGTTGCGGTTTGGCACCTTGGGCCCATTCATATTCTGAACGTATACCTAGCTTGAGTAGTTGTTGGCATTGTGGAGTCATGGCCCTAGCGCGAGGATGGCCCACTACTAAGAGAGTTAGAGTAGCACGGTCTATGGTTGGGTCGTACATCTGAGGTATGTAGCTAGTCAATGGCTTTATCAAATCGGTATTGAATATACTTTGTTGTTTATGTTTTATGACTTTTTATGCACATTATTAACTATTTCAGTGATGTTATACATGTCTTTTCATTATGTTATGATCATATAGATATTAGTAAGAGTCGCATCACCCTAGCGGGATAGTTCGGGGGTATTAGAATGAATTTGCAAATTGGAGATAGATTGGTCAATGTTTTCTTGACCATATTGGGTGTTTTTTTGGCATTCTTCCATAGGATGTTGAAGTTCTCTTAATAGCTTGGGGCCACCCTTCAACATGGCCTAATGGCAATGTCTACTTACTTGGAAAGCACCCTATTTAGGAGGAATGTTGTGCATCTTGGAGGAGGGAAAGGCCTCTATAGCATGGGATAGCTGGGATTCTTAGCTAGGAGCTTGGAGTAGTAATATCCACGACTTGACCCCCCTAGATTGCAATGTACTTGTACACACAAAACTTAGGCTGGTGAGTCGTGATATGTTAATTAGGCTCGTGAGTTGGGTTCTATTGGGCTCTACATACCCTTGTTTGTACATATATGTTTTAAGGCCAATGTGTCCATGTAATTGGGTCAGAGAACCTATATTATTAGGCTGGTGAACCGAGTTCCATTGAGACCTGCATGCCTATGTATGTATAATGTGTCAAGCTAGTGAGCTAGAGTACTTACGAGTTTTAAGGCCAGAGTGCCTGTGTGATCAAACCAAAGATCCTATGTGGTAAAAGGCCAATGGGCCTAACAAATATATTATTACTATAATCATATAATACTATAATATTGTAATATAATCATATAATATTATAATATATTACTATAATAAAAAGTAAGGGTACACCATACTTATAAAAAGTGGTTCCTCTATTCAATTGATCATGATCAGTGAAGGGACAAGTGTCCCTGAGTAAGAGTCTAGAGTGTACCTGGAGACCCGTGAGGGCAACAAGAACTCATGCAGCCATAGGGCTCTGGACATCCTTGGTCGGCCAAGATAAGGGTAGTTGGGGGATGTGAGTTTGTTGGTTGGAAGCTATTGGGTTTTTGTACCTTCGCTATGTGAGGGTCTGGAGACCCGTGAGGGTAGAGGAAACTCCTGGAGCCATGAGAATCTAGACAACCCTAGTTGGCCAACGTAGACACGCTAGAGGTGGTGGCACAGCATAATGGACTACAAGTGCAGTGAAGGGATGCAATGCTTGGATGTGGGGCTGATGGAGGATGTGAGCCTGCTTGTTGAAGGCTATCGGGTTTGGTACCATGGCTCTATTATGTTTGGTATGAGGCGTGTTCCTGGCTCGAGAAGTCGACACCAAGTGAAGTCATGGCCCCAACGCGAGGGTGATCGATTGCTAAGAGAATTGGACCAAGACAGTCTACAGTTGGGAGGAATGTCTGAGGTCAACAAGCAGCCAGGAAATTTAACAAATAAGTGCTTGAAACCCATTACGTGCTCGTTTTAAGAATTATTGTGGCAAGTCTTTTGCTATGTTATATGATTTTTGTTATTATGGCTTCACCATGCACATGGTGAAATGTTCTAGTTAAACCATGCAACTATTTTTGAGATATGTCTTAGTAATGTCGATACATGTGTGAGCAACATTGCCCAACAGAAAGGATGGGGATGTCACAAGTGGTCTCAGAGCGCAGGTATCAACATTGAGCCTACATGGGCTGGCAACAGAGCACGCAAATAAATTCCACATAGCACTCTGCAAGCTATTCGACATAACACATAAACAAAATGCATTTTCATGGACGATTTCTAACATTGGTGCGTTCATTCTGAAAGGCTATGACATAGGGCAAGGGAGTCCATGACTACGTAGTGATATGTTTGACAATATTTCTACATAAAATATACTTGTACGCACTGCAATGATTGGGGATATGCAAAACATGAGCCTGTGCTGAACATGAATGTCTCTTACACATACCAAATTTGTAATCAAATATGCCATATATGGTAGCTTGGATTGAGCACATCAATTGCTTGAAAAAATATGCAAACCAAATGCATTTCTGTGGAATATTACAAATTTTGAAGTGGAGGCATGTTATGGTATATCAACTCAACAAGAGTGCATGTAGATGGATAGAGTCAAATTCTAATTGTGTAACAAAATTCCTACCGAGTTAGGAAACAAGGTTTTGTTGATTAAAGGATAGGGTTTATGGGGTTTTTCTATGCATTTTAGCAAGGAAATTATTGGGAAATAGATACAATCTTGGCATCATAATTGCCTGATACAATGGATGCCAAGTCATCTAATGACACCTCCCATGGCAAGTACCACTAGCATTAACCAATTCCTGGCTCATCATTGCCCTCCTCTAGTTGTGGCCTTAAACGTGATGGAAGTATGAGTCCAAATGCTTCTTGTGGGGAGGGTGCAAAAATTGTTGAAAGTTCAAAGAGAGCCATCAGGAATGATTGGGGAAGGGATTCATTCAGGGACTATGATCATGTTCATGATAGGAGAGGACCT
Source organism: Pinus taeda (assembly GCA_000404065.3). Classification (NCBI taxonomy): domain Eukaryota; kingdom Viridiplantae; phylum Streptophyta; class Pinopsida; order Pinales; family Pinaceae; genus Pinus; species Pinus taeda. The sequence goes on along the minus strand of APFE030436741.1, from coordinate 7,178 downwards.
CATGCACGTGAGATGATTGAGAGACATTCTTTTAGTTGCAGCCATGATTACCATAGTAGATCAAATGATCACAACTATAATCATAGGCATAAAGGTGTCGGTGATAGGGGCTGCCACAGGTAGTCTCCTTATTTAGGACGTGACTCTAGGAGCATTATACGATTTGAACTTTTAACATATATTTTGGTATTGTTTTTCTATGCCATCAACTCTTGTGTAGTCATGCTTGGAGATTTCATAACAATCAAACTAGTTGGAAAGTAACTTGTTATAATGAATGTCTTCTTCCAGTTTCTTGTTTATTCATATTTCATATAAAAACATTTTATTATATATGTAGTGTTGGCACAAAGAAGACAATTCAAGCCAACTGTGTTTAGGTCATTGTATTTCTTGTGTAATTGCAATATCACCTCCACCTTTAATTCATATAAACCCATGCTCTTATTGTGTCATCGTTGTTATCAACACAGTTTATGGAGGATCCAGAATCTGCATTTACGTAGACTTGGATCCAAACCTACTCAAGACCAGTTTCCAATTTGGAGGCATTAGATGGCCCACTCAAGAACCTTTGTTTCAAACTTGTTGAAAATGTCAAGCCAGGGGATTCTCAATTTGGCAAAGATATATCCAAAGATCTTAAATTTTTATTTTTATGGTTCATGACATTTTTTAATGATACATCTGTGTAAGTGCACTCTTTCGATGTATTCAAATCCCGAATTTATATAAATAAATCGATTTCCATGTAACTTATACTCTCATCCATGGATGCACCAGACCCATTTTCAGATTTGGAACAACCATTTCACTCAAATTGCAATATAAATTTCATTCCCTATGTAGTTGAGGATGAAACGGTTAAATTATTATTCTTTATTGTTTTAATTCTAAAATGATCTTAATTAATTTTGAAGTGATTCTAGTGTTGGGATCACATTGGGCTACTTAAATGGGGGCTAAGTTTTTAGAAACATTATATAGCAAGTCATATATTGTACACAAAATGGAATCTTCCACAAGAAAATAGGAGAGCAAGATAATTTTGCAATAGTAAGTAATTCTAGAGGGGACTCTAAGGGTCTGTGAGAGAAGTTTTCCTATTGTATATGGAGATAACTAAGATAACCTCCATTGTTAATGAGGTATTAAGGGATTGATTGCCCGCCCGAGCGCTGTTGGCCGCTGCGATCTGCTCTGCATAGACTGTCTGGGCACTGCCCTTTGAGCCGCCTCCGCCCTGATCCTGGTCCTCCTGACCTCTAGGTCGATCGAATCTGCTAGGTCCCTCCTGCTCCTTTTCTCGCTGAGCCCCCTGCTCTTGTCAGATCTGCTCGGATCGGCGCCCTCGGCTCCTGCAGGGTCTGATCGGATCCATTCATTCCAGTCTGGAGATGCCTCGCTTGTATTTGCTTGGTGCTGCTCGGTTTTACTGGTTTGCGCTTTGCCATGGAGGCTCAAGGCTCGCCTATTGGTCCCTCGCAAGCTCCATCCTCGGAAGCTAAAGCAGCCTTCTCCTCTCTTCTTGCTTCACTGCCTAAAAAGAAGAAGTTTGAAGTCGCTAAATTCGTCAAAAGACTCGACGATGTTCCAGAGGTAAATCTCCCACCTGAGGGCCCGATCCAGGTCGCTTTGTCCCTTGCAGATCGTGCACTGGTGGGTCAATTCACGGGCCTTTGGCCCTCGCCAAAATCGACGGAAAACTGGGTCATCAAGAACTGGGTTCCACTGATCGAAAACAATGTCACCTCTTATTTTTTGGGTAGAGGCTTCTTCTTGTTCGAGTTCAACACAAAGGAGGACAAAGACCTGATCTTTAGGAACGGGCCCTATTTCATGGACCTCAGGGTCTCTACCTCAACAAATGGACCCCTGACTTCGATCCGACCATGGATGTCCCAACAGCGGTCCCTGTCTGGGTTCGGCTCCCAAATCTTCCAGTGCACTGTTGGAACTAGGAGTCCCTCAAGCACATTGGAAATACTTTGGGAAAATTCATTAATAGAGCATACAACAATGATCAATACGATTGCGCCCGAATCTGTGTCAAGGTGGACTTAGAGGTGGGGCTTCCGGAGGACATCAAATTAAAGGTTGGCAGTTGGACGCATGTGCAAGTGCTAGACTATGAGCAACTCCCTTTTAAATGTCGTAAATGTCATATCTATGGCCACTTTGCAGGAAGGTGCCCGAACAAAGGGGAAGCAGAGAAAGGTAAGGAAGAGGGCTGGAACCAGGTCAAGAGGTCAAAGACATCCCACAAGAAATCTGGGGTTCAAGGCCCCCAACCTGCCTCCACCCAGAATCCTCCTCCGCCAAAAAGCCAAGAAAACAGGTACGAGGTCTTAAGCTCTGCTGAAGAGACCCCTCAAGAAGAAGATAAGCAAATAAACCTTCGAAAAAAACAACTTCAGCAGATGCAAGACCTGAAGAAAGCGCCATGGCAAGAAACAAGGAAAAGCAAACAGAAGCATCCGAGGAGGAACATGACTCGGAGGAGTCTGAGGGGGATGGAGAAATAGGAGACATGCAGACATCGGTCAGAAGATCGACAAGAGGCCGTAAATCTGCTAGAGAAAAGAGAGATCAGGAAACTTACAAAGACAAGCTACAGGGTAGTTAGCCCACTCTGGAGAAACTCCTTGGCAAAAACCCGAAGACAACTAAAAGCCAAGTGCAGGGTTCCAAGGGAGCCCATCATCATAAAAATAAATGATGAAGATTGTCTCCTGGAACTACAGAGGAATGGGGAGCAAAGTGAAAGAAGAAGCAACGAGAAGCCTTATAAGAAGAGAAGCCCCGGACATTCTTCTGATTCAGGAGACCAAAATGGAGGACAAGGAGTTTCTCCAAATCAACAAAAAATTTTGGAAAGGAAGCAGCGGACATGCAGTTTCAGCACGGGGAGCCTTTGGGGGTCTGGGCTCCCTCTGGAATCCTCTCAAGTATAGGCTGGTCTCCGAACTGCACAACACCCACTGGTTGTTTTTGAAGCTCTAGCCTTTGGACTCGAAGGAGGCAGTCAAACTTTTCAATGTCTATGTTCCAACAAATATAGGGGAGAAAAGGGAATGTTGGGACTCCATCAGACAATTGTCAGAGTCATAAAATTTGGAAAACATCATTGTGGCAAGGGATTTAAACCTTACCATGCGCATGGAGGAAAGCGAGGAGGCACAATCATAAGGGACCCGGCAAGGGAATGGGTGGAAGACCTCATGCAGGACTGGGATCTGCTTGACATCCCCCCAGAAAATGGTAAGTACACCTGGTCTAACAAAAGAATAGGTCCTGGGCACATTGCTGCTAGACTTGATAGATGTTTGGTGCAGAGTTCCTTCCTTCTGTTGGGCTTAGAATCCAGATTGTATATCCTCCCATGCAGTGTTTCAGATCATAAGCCCATTCTACTTGAGATGTTGGGCCATAAAGATCTTGGACCCATCCCCTTCAGATTCAACCCTCTTTGGGTCAAGGAACCAGAGTTCCTGAATTTGGTTCAAGACTGTTGGAATCTGCCAGTGAAAGGTTCTTCTTTCTACATTTGGGAAGAAAAACTTAGAAGACTGAAAGTAGTTCTTAAAACTTGGGCCAAATCCCTTCCCTCCCCTACAAAAGAGAGAAAGCAGGCCCAAGACATCCTCGCCCAGCACCATGCTCAAAGAGAAGATGCAGAAATCACTAAAGAAGTTTTAGACAAGGAAGCTGAGCTCCAGCAAATCTTCCATAAAGCTTGCCTTTCGGAGGAAGAGCATTGGAGACAGAAATCTAGGAGTTTATGGCTTAAAGCAGGAGACAGAAATACTGCCTTCTTCCACAAACAAGCTCAAGTCAGAAAGAGCTTCAATTCTATCGCAGAAATCAAAGATGGCAACTCGACTCACAAGGATTTTGATAGCATAAAAAGAGCAGCTTTCAATCACTTTCAAAACCTGTACAGAGAAGAGGGCGTGACGGACCCAAACTCCAAATTTTTGGAGGCGGTTCCCCCTAAGATCTCATATTCAATGAATCAACAGCTTGAAGCGAAGATCTCTATACAAGAAATAAAAGATGCTCTCTCCGACATGGAGCCTGACAAAGCCCCGGGCCCGGATGGCCTCACTGCAAGATTTCTTCAAACCTGCTGGCAGACTGTGGAGAAAGACCTCTACAAAATGATTTTGAAATCCCAAACTTGCCGGAAAATTGGGGGCACCACCAATTCAGCTTTCCTCGCCCTCATTCCCAAGGAAAAGGGTGCCAAAGAATTCAATCGGTTCTGCCCCATCTCTCTCTGTAATATTGGATACAAATTAATCACAAAGGTTATTGCCAACAGACTAAAAGGTATTCTTCCAGCCATCATCCCGAAGAACCTAGGCGGATTTGTTCAGGGGAGACAGCTTGCTGACAACTTCATCCTCGTGCAAAAGGCGATTCACTCGAGTCAGCTTCGCAAAGAGAAAGGTATGGTAATTAAATTAGATTTAGCTAATGCTTTTGATCGGGTCAGACTTAGCTTTCTTTGGGAAGTCCTGAAAAAATTTGGTTTTGGAATGGGCTTTTTAGAATGGATCCATGCATGTATTGCTGATCCTTGGATCATCCCTCTGGTGAATGGGAGAGCAGCTAGTTTTTTTAAAGCTTCAAGAGGGCTTAGGCAGGGTTGCCCCCTCTCTCCGCTCCTCTTCGTTCTTCATGTTTCTCTCCTAAGTTTCTTCGTGGATCAGAAATTGGTCGACCAAGAGATCTTGGGCCTCAATATAGCTAGAGGGGTTAAGAATGTTAATCACACCCTGTTTGCGAACAATACCCTCTTGCTAGGGGTTGCCTTCGCCAGATCTGCTTCAAAATTCAAAGAGGTCCTAGATGACTACAGTGAAGCTACAGGCAGCAACTTAAACATTGGTAAGTGTAAAGTCTTTTGTTGGAATATCTCGGCTTCCACCCTCTCCGCCATTTCAAGAATTCTGGGCGTTTCTGCTTCCCTCAACTGGTCCTCCTTTACATATTCGGGCCTCCCCATCTTCCGCAAATTGGCTTACAGTAGAGATTGGGCTCCTCTATTGGACAGATTCAAAGCCAAAATCCAAGCTTGGGGGTTCTCATGGCTAAATCTTGCGGGCAAAACTGTCCTCATTAACTTCGTTCTCAGTAGCCTCCCTATTTTCCAATTCTCTGTAATTCTAGCCCCTTCAGGCATCATAAAAAAATGGAAGCCTTCATTCGCAAGTTCTTCTGGAAAGGGGGCAAACACAATGATAGGAAAATCCCTTTAGTAAGTTGGGAGAAAATCTGCAAGCCCCAGAGCGAAGGAGGCCTTAACTTTAAAGATCTCAGCCTCCAAAACATAGCCATGGTAGCCAAGATCTTCTGGAGAATCATAGGACCACATCCAGGTTGGGTGCAAAGAGTTCTTTGGAGGAAATACTTCATGGGAAAGAGGAAGAGATGTTTGGACGCCCTTCTACCCACCACAGGCTCGCAGCTGATCAAACTCTGCCACAAAACAGTCCCTTTAATCAAAGACAGAGCGTATTGGATTCCAGGAAATGGCAAAGACTGTAAGATATGGGAAGACAGCATCATGATGCACCCTCCTCTATCGTCTCACTGCTCTCTTCATGCGTTGTGTTTGTGGTTGGACAACACAGGTTGCAACACTCTTTGGGACATCTCGCAATGGGAAGGCAAAAACTAGTTGCGCTGGAGACTCCCTCCCGTCCCTCCTGAGCTGTCTCAAGCTCGCGACCTTTTTCATTCTTTGTTAAATGGTATGGCACCTTTGCGCGTGGGCAAGAAGGATGCCCGTGGTTGGGGAGCCTCCCCAGGGATTTATACGGTTACGCAAGGTTACAAATGCCTCCATGATCGTCCTTACGTCGCCCCCAATCCTGCTGCTTGGAAGGGGATCTGGAACTGCAATTCCTTGCCTAAGGTTGACTCTTTTTGTTGGTTGTTATGCCAAAGAGGGATTTTAACAGCGAACAGATTGCAGAAGAAAGGATTTTATGGTCCCTCTCGATGCCCCTTATGCTGTGACAGTGAGGAGAATGCCCAGCATATCATTCTGGACTATAAATTTTCAAGAGAAATCTGGCAAGGTCTTTTGAGTTACTGGAATTCTGAATTCACTTTACCCATGTCTATACCAGATCTTTTTGCAAACTGACGGAATTACTATCCATAAACGCTCCCAAAAAATGAAACTTCAAAGCTGCGTGGCTCTCCTTGCCGAAAGTCACTTGCTGGTAGATCTGGCTCGAGCGTAATAGAAGAGTTTTCAGAGGTGAAAGCCTAAATTCTCAGTTCATCATCACCAAAACAAAATGCCTTTGGAAAGAAAGTCTAGGGGAATATCTGCCGAATTTGAATCTGAGCCAGCATGACTTAGAATGGGGTGCCTCAATGGGCCTCCATTTCTCAGGCGAAATAAGGCATCTCAAGGTCCTAAAAGAGTGGCAATTCAGAGGGAAGGAGAAGGATTTATCGGATTTGCTCCTCAGGCAATCCAAATTCTCTTTGTTTTTCGACGAAGTAACAAGAGGCAATACTGGTTTGGCAGGGGCAGGAGGAATTATAAAAAAACAAAGAGGGAAAAACTGTGGCAAAGTTCGCTTGGGGATTAGGGCAATCTTCCAGCATGCAAGCTGAAGCCTTGGCACTTCTGCAAGGTCTCAAGCAAGCAAAGGCTACTGGTCTCTCAGAGGTCAGCATTATAGGAGATTCACAAGCCATTATCAAAGTCTTAGTAGAGGACTCCTCTCCTGTTGACATTAGACTGGCAAGAGTCATTTCAAGAATCAGATCCTTGACGAAATCTTTCCGGACTACAACCTTCCTCCATGTTTTGAGGGAAAATAATAAAGCTACTGATTTGGAAGCCAACAGGGCAGTTCCTCTTCCTCCTGGTTGTCTTTTGGCAGACGGAATTGAGAGCTGGGACTCCATTCCTTAAAGATTGTCATGTTTTTCTGCATTTTGTTGAATCAGTTTGTTTGTCTATTTAAGATAGGGAAAATAACGAAGATAGACTCGATAGTCTCGAGTAAATCTTGCGGGTTCCCAGGATTAGGGGCCTTTGAACAATTAGTGGAAGAAAGTTTAAGGGCTATGCCCGACCAAATGTAACCGATGAAAGGCATTTTGGCCAAAGTCTAATATAAACCCATACCCGTTCTTGTAAAAAAAAA
>APFE030436738.1:0-18498 GCA_000404065.3 Pinus taeda | reverse complement strand
TTTTGTTAAAGTGTGAAACCATATATGATAATAATAAAACATATTCGTTAAATTGTAATATACTAACACACATGTTTGGAAAAAAAAAAAACATATTTTTCACTTCCTACAAACAATGTTGCAAGTTTTAGTGGCCATGTTTGTCATGGTAGGAGAGATTAATGTTTTCTCTACCACTTTTTCCAAGCTATCAAATTTCTTTCTTATTTCATAGACTCCAACTGTGAGATTAAAAAAAAAAAACACATCAAGTTTGTTTATCTCAACATGCCAACAAGTAGCAAGCCCCAACTATATAATATAATGAAGTAGTAAGTATCCCAAAGGCTTGAAGGGGATCTAATGGAAAGAAGTGACTATTGTCAGAGGCCTTCCAATCAATATATAAATATATAAATGTAGATTTATTATTATTTTAATTAGAAATATTCAATTAAATAATGAAATTTAATTATGGCTCTCCGAATCTAAATTTATGATTAGCATAATTCACTACCTTCATACCATTTTTAACAGCATTCTAACATGTGGATTAATTTCCTTTTTGGTGCACAATCTCTCCCTTTTATGACAATATGGTGTAGTGACCCAACCTCTACAGATCATTACGACAAACTAAGAATATCAAAGAAGATGAAAGGTTTTACAAACTAACATATTTTTCAAACAACTAATCCAAGATCAGTACCTTAACTTTTTCATGAAGATATCATATTGAGAATGTTTGATAAATGGTAGGAAATCTGGCAGCGACTATGTCTCCTCTGTGAGGGTGAAGCCGAAAGAGTTAAGATTTCATTGTTTTGAATTTGTTTTTGTTAAATTAGAAAAACCAATATTAATGGAGATATCAGTATTTCTTAATAAATTTTGTGAAGTGACTAAATGTAGCTTTAACCATTCACCTTAAGACGTTTTTTTACAATATAATTTCCTAGGTCTATTTAAGACTTCTCCATGAGCTGAGATATGGCATGGACATTCCCACACCCCAAAAACTCAACATTCCCTATTTTCTCCTACAATCCCTTATAGACTCTAGCATTAAGTCAAAGGTAGGGGGTCCAGATCAATTGGCTCACCATGGGTTGATTAAACTATTAGTGGAAGAAGCCCCTCACACCTTCACAATACCCATAGCTTGGGAAATCTTCAGAAATATGATAGGAGAAGATGACATAAAATCCCTTACATATGACCTCAGTCCTTATGAATGTGAGGGGGAAGAACAAAAAGGGGAAGATGAAGAGAAAACCAAAACAGAGGAAGAGGACACCAAAACAGGGAAGGAAGAACCTAAAACAAAGAAGAAAAAGACTAAAACAGAGAGGAAAAAGACTGAAGTGAAGCAGGAAGAAACAAAAAAAGATGAGAAGGAAACCAAAACAAAGCTAGAGGAAACAAAGCTAGTAGAGGCAGAGAAACAAAAAGAAGAGGAAAAAGGGGCAAACAAAACAGAAGTGTCTCCCGAGACACTAGAAAGGGAGGCAACAACTATTCTTGCTTCCCTTAGAACCCTAGTTAAACCCAAACGAAAGAGGAATAGGCAACCATCAATGTATTTCAGGGCTTGAAAAAGCACAAGGATAAAAACAGGGAAGCCACTGTCATCCTCAAAAGAGCCTATCATAATTGAAGATTCCCCTACTGTCAAAAGGGAATAATCTCCCTCCAAAAAACCCCATCACTTATGAAAGAGGAAGTCCTAGATCTTCGACTTGGAAGGAAAGAATAAAACTATAGGACTCAAAAGCAATCTTACAGGAGGAACATATTGCTCTATAGGAGATCCTAAAAAAGCTACAGAGACCAAAAAGCTTGAGAAAAGGGCACAAGAGTAGACCAAGGGGAAGGATGAAACAACAGAGTCACAAGAACCTAGCCCCTAACCTAGTTTGGGCTCTTATTACAACCTTCTTGAAGAGGGAAAATTATTCCATAGAAATTTGCAGTCCCACACAGGGAAAAATTTTAATGAACAACCCAAATTTATATTGTATAATAAATGGGTGAATCCCATGCTACTTTGGAAAAATGGGAGTGTTTTTACACTATATGTTTATGTATATATATATCCTATATCTATATATATTATATATAATATATAATATATATATATATTATATATATATATATATATAGATAACATATACATTTATATATATACATATATATATATATAATATATATACTTATATATTATTATATATATATATATATATATATATAGATATTTTTGAATCTCTCACCAGATTATATTATCTTGTAATGTCATGGCGAATGTTTTGTTAAAGTATGAAATCATATATAATAATGATAAAACATATTCATTAAACTGTAATATACTAACACACATGTTTGGAAAAAATAACATAATTTTCACTTCTTACAAACAATGTTGCATGTTTTAGTGGCCATGTTTGTCATGATAGGAGAGATTAATGCTTTCTCTACCACTTTTGTCAAGCTACAACTTTTTCCAAGCTATCAAATTTCTTTCTTATTCCATAGACTCCAACTACGAGATTAAAAAAAAACACATCAAGTTTGTTCACCCCAACACGCCAACAAGTAGCAAGCCGAAACTATATAATATAATGAAGTAGTAAGTATCCCAAAGGCCTGAAGGGGATCTAATGGAAAGAAGTGACTATTGTCAGAAGTCTTCCAATCAATATATAAATATATAAATGTAGATTTATTATTATTTTAATTAGAAATCTTCAATTAAATAATAAAATTTAATTACGGCTCTCCCAATCTAAATTTATTATTAGCATAATTCACTACCTTCATACCATTTTTAACAACATTCTAAGATGTGGATTAATTTCCTTTTTGGTGCACAATCTCCGCCTTTTATGACAATATGGTGTAGTGACCCAACCCCTACAGATAATTACGACAAACTAAGAATAACAGAGAAGATGAAAGGTTGTACAAACCAACATATTTGTCAAACAACTAATCCAAGATCAGTACCTTAACTTTTTCATGAAGATATCACATTGATAATGTTTAATAGATGGTAGGAAATTTGGGCAACGACTATCTCTCTTCTGTGAGGGTGAAGCCGAAAGAGTTAAGATTTCATTGTTTTGAATTTGTTTTTGTTAAACCAGAAAAACCAATATTAATGGAGATATCGGTATTTTTTACTAAATTTTGTGAAGTGACTAAATGTAGCTTTAACCATTCACCTTAAGAATTTTTTTAAAATATAATTTCCTAAGTCTATTTAATATCTTCATTATCATAAAATCCAACCTATATCCATCTTAACTCCACATCTATCACTCTTATAAGGATGAAATCTATTTATTCATCCCAGCACTTGGTAGACCCCGATTTAGTGGATCTAAGCTGATAGAATTCCCTTTCAGTAGTCCATTGCTCACAGAATCCATGGTATTACCATGGGTTATCATAAACCGGAGCTTAAAACTTGCTATTAGTATTTTATAAAAATTAATAAAATTAATAAATTGATTTTTATTTTATTTTTTATTTTAACCAAGTTAAAATGTTTAAGTGACATTAGATTACAAGATTCATTTTTACTCTACCATGGGTCAATACCATGTGCCATATTTATTTTTATTAATACTAATATTAGGGTTAATAATGTTTTTTTGCATGGTATTAATAATAATGTGGCCCATGGTATTTGGCCCATAGGCTTCACCTAATTATAACACATTTTTTGAGTGTTGGTAAGTATAAGGTGGCTTATGGAGTAAATATAAAAAAATGTTTTATTTATCTACCATACCTTTGAAGTATAAAAAGAGGTTTTATTTATTTACCTTACCTCCAATTTATTTATATTTTTATTTATTTACATGCTTGTGTGTTCATAAATATAAGGCGACATATCGAGTAAATATAAAAAAATGTTTTATTTATTTACCGTACCTCTCGATTATTTATATTTTTATTAATTTACAATATCTCTTTTATAAATATGGTATTTGGCCCATAGGATTCACTTAAATGAAACCTCGTTTTTGAGCCTTCTTAAATAGAAAGAGGGTTATGGATTAAATATAAAAAAGAGGTTTTATTTATTTACCATACCTTCTAGTTTATTTTTATTTTTATTTATTTACCATACCTTTGGAGTAAGTATAAAAAGAGGCTTGTATTTATTTACCATACCTCCACTGTATTTATATTTTTATTTATAACTATCTTAAATACATATTCTCGAAAATGAGGGCCAATGGAATATTGTAACTCCTAATTTCAAGGGCTAAATTTACTTTTTTTACCCTCTCCCTTAAAATAAGGTGGGCTAACCTCCATACCTATTTTTTTTATAAAATAAATTTGAGGCAATTTGTAACAATGTACTATGATAAAAAAGTATTTTCCCAATAAAAATATAAAACCCCTTAATTTAGCCCAAGGGCGAAAATTTACCCATAAAGTTTTCCATGGTCCCACTTTTCTTTAAACTGGAAAAAGAAAGGATAAGGAGCCATAGATGGATGCAGATCACCAAGTCCAAAAGGGTGGAAGATATTGGCCAAGTGGAAAGCAAGCTTAGAGAAATGGGTAAGGAGTTAAGCACAGTAAGACATACATAAACAATCAGAAGATCTCACTTGGAAGCAGAAAATTGAATGTTAAGAAAACAACTATAGGAAAGGGAAACAGAATTGGCATGCATGGCCAACTGGTCTATGGAGGCACTATGGTGCAGGACACCAGCAAAATCATATGGAATATACCTCAAAGACCAATGGCTACAATTTCAGATCAAGAACTTGGCACAGAGAGGCACCATGCCTTTTCAGGATTATAGATAGTTCATGGACCTATGTAACCAAAGTTCAGTAGAAGACAAGGAAAAGATAGCATAGTTCTATTTGCATAACATGGCCCTAATTGATATGAACCGATGGGACCCAAATGCCAAGTTAGGGGACTTGCAGCTAATGGCCATGGCATCATGGATGAGTCATGAGGAGAAAAGGGCAACAGAAATCAAGCAGTTGATCGAAAAAGAAAAAAATTAACCCCTCATTATTACAGTAGAGCCATCAAACCCTATGGCTCTCATTAGCACCCACCTATTGCTTACAAACAATCCTCAAATTTCCATTAAATATGTTAATGATCAAGCTCGGTGATGGGTCTAGCCCCTCATTACACTCACCAACCTTAATGAAGGGATATAAATTAATTAACTATAATGATTAAGAGTTTGATTAAATGTGTGATTGATTTATTAGACGGTTGATTACAATGATTTATTAGATATTTGGCTCCCGGTATTTATGACTTGTACCAGCATCGCTAGTTCTTAGACATGTGTCCACTCCTCGATAATCTCACTCCTGCTTTGGTAAGTGACCTACAAACCCTATCCTCCTGGTCATTTGTTTGTCATTCTATTGGAGGTCGAATGTTTCACTGTGTAGCCATTCTGGTGCATTTTCACTGTAAGATTATGCTACTTCTTGTGGTTGGGTTCGGTCTTCAACCTAGGAACATGTTCGACTTCAATGTCTGGTAGGATATGCTTGCTTGATACTGATTTTCTATTGTTCTTCCACCTCGACGCTTAATATACTCTGTTGTGTTCAAGAAATTCGCTCATTGGAAAAGACTGTGTGATTCTCTGAGTATGTGGTTACAGTTGGTTGTTTTGCTGGATTATGTGACTATTCCTTTCTTGGTTTCTTTGATTCGACCGTTCTCAAAGTCCTCTGATCATTGTGCTCTATTTCATTTACAGGTTGTGGTCTCAGGGTCTTCAGCTTCAGTTTCTTCTCCAACGGCAAGGTAAGGTCTCATTCTATGCCATCATTCCTCTTCCGTTTTTACACATTTGTCTAACTCACTTGCTCCTTTGTGAGCAGAGGGACCCTCGGTGACTAAAACCTAGGTGCTTTGTCTTTCCCCTGGTAAGTTCGAACCATATGTTTTTGTATTTTTTTTTGGTTCCTTGTTTCCTCTGTCCCTGTCACGGAATACTCATACTTTTGTTGTTGGTGTTCTCGTGCAGGTGGTTTCATCTTGGAATGCTCATAGTTTTGTTGTTGTTCTCGTGCAGGTGGTTTCATCTTGGAGGTCTCAGCCTCGGCTATATGGCGTGCTGGCTAGGCCTGGGTATGGTCGCTCCTTGTCATTATTGTTTTCTTTTTCATCTCCTAGGTTAGGCTAGTCTGTTATGTGTGGAGACTGTTGTCTGGCTGGCATAATGTAGCCGAGCCCTTTATACTTCATGTTATAGTCTTGGGTTGTCGTTGTAGGTTCATTTTTAGTTAGGGTTTCTAAACCCATCCTCTGTTACACTTCTTATTTGACATGTACAACGTTGTTCTCGTAAAGACTATAATTTATTTTTGAACAGAGATTTACGATTACTTTTGTGAATAAAAAGAAGGGTTTTTTTCTTCAGAGAATACCTGTATGGTTGGTCTATGTCCTTGTTGTTTGGAATTTGTATGCTTCCACGAACTTCTTTTTCTTTCGATTTAAATGGTTCTGGGACTGTTTGGCCTCATAACTGTGATTTCTCTCGTGTCTTTACTTTACAAAACCTTGTTGATTTGTCGACTTGTTTAATCGATGCAAATGGAATAATATGTATGTTTTGAGGAATAGAAACAAGTGAATTAGCTTTTACTGTAACAGATAACTCAGTATGATAACCTGTAGATGGACAACTGTGGGATATTAAAAAGCAAATTCTCCATACTCAGAGATTTTTCTATTCTTATTTCTTTTTCCCTAAAAAGTTGAACCTGTTACAATGCATTCTGTCTCTTTTTCATTAATTTCCTGGAAACAATTTCTCTTAATTGTTGTTAGTTACATTTTTATAGTTTATTTTTAGTTCTAAAATTGTTTATTTCCATACAATATGATCTGTATAAGTCAAGATGAAAAACAAAAATAATTAACTATAACAATTTGTCTAATTCAACTTCTACCTTCCTAAATACTATTTTTCTACAAAATCAAAATAATAATAAAAGAAACAACTACAGTGTTCACTTGCAATTTCCCCCTCAGTCTTCTCAGAGGCCAAACAACCTTCTGTCATGATGACCCATCAACTAGATGCTCCTGCATCAGGCTCCTAGGGTAAATAAAAAAAAATCATGGCTCCGTTCCATGAGCTCCTCCACAGAATAGCTTGCCCTCTATATCTGTGTTGCGTCGAACCACGAACTGTCCTCGATAGGACGGTTCTTCCACTTGACAAGGTATCATAGATACTCCTTCTTGCAAGTTCACTTGGTCACTTGTGTGTTGAGAATCTTCTCGATTTCATGGGGTTGAGCCGAAGGCATTTGCATCATCCAAGAACTTCCTTCAACCTGGGTGTCCCATTCTGGCCATACCACTCTGCCATCTTCAGGGTGTGCAGTAGATGGGAACAAGTCTGCAACATTGAAAATAGGGGATATGCCTATATCTGGTGGTAGTTGTATTTCATAAGCGTTAGTAGAGAATTTACACAGAATTTTACAGGGACCATTCTTCTTAAATTTCGGCTTGTTATATGTGCCCTTGGGAAACCGTTCTTTGCGTAAGTGTGCAAGGAGTTCATCCCCTACATTGAATTGTAATTCTCGTCATTTTAAATCTGCTTATTGTTTGTATTTTTGAATGTTTTCCTGCAACTTTGATTTCACCTGCTCGTGTAGATAATTCATCACTTTGGCGAAATCTTCCCCATCAGCACTTCTCTTCTCCAATTTTCCTAGATCCTATAACTCATGTACTCCGCAAGGATGCATGCCGTACATGATCTAAAATTGACTGTGTCATGTGCTGCGGTTTAGTGAATCTTTATAAGTGAATTCTACTTGAGCCAGCGCACGATCCCATAACCGTGAATTTTCCCCAGTCAGGCTCTGTAGCAGGTTCCGCAAACTCCTGTTCACCACTTCCATTTTCCCATCAGTCTTCGGATGGTATGCAGAGCTGAAGTTCAATTGGGTATCCAAATTCTTCCACAGGGTGTGCCAAAAGTGTCCCGTGAATTTTACATCCCTGTTGGAAAGAATAGATCTAGGTAGGCCATGTAATCTAACAATATCAGTGAAAAACAGGTGAGTTACGTGAGTACCATCACTAGTTTTCCGGCAAGGGATGAAATGCACCATTTTTAGAAACCTGTCTACAACCACCATCACCGAGTTGTAACTTCGCTACATTTTAGGCAGTCCTAAGACAAAGTCAATGCTGACTAAGTCCCATGATCTACTTGGAGTAGGTAGTGGTGTGTAAAGCCCAGTGTTTTGATTGTGTCCTTTCGCCAATTGCCAAACTTTACACCTACTCAAATATCGTTGCACATCCCTTCACATTCTTGGCCAGTAATAGAAGTGTCAGAGTTGATCTAAAGTTTTGTCTATACCAAAATGAACGGCTAGACCTCCACTGTGCTTCTCCCAAATAATATTTTACCTCATAGAACAATCAGGAATACATAACTACCCCCCTCTAAACAATAGCTTCTCCTACAAATTGTAGTGCAACCATGGACTATTATTCCTCAGCAAGGGATTTTGATAGGCTTCATAAGCTTCTTTAAAATTTGTGTCAGTCTGATACAAGTCTTTCAAATGCAAAAAGCCCAAAACTTGTATTGTACTTTCCTGTAAGAGCAAGGCTCTTTTGCTCAACACATCTGCCACCTTGTTGGCCTGTCCACTGATGTGTTTCAATGCAAAGGTGAAACTCTACAAATATTCGACCCACTTGACATGCTTGTGGTTGAGTTTATGCTGTTGCATAACATATTGCAGTGCAGAACTATAAAAAAATAACACAAATTCACTCCCCAGAAGATAGTGTCTCCAATGCTTTAGTGTTTGGATGACAGCATAGAATTCCTTGTCATAGGATGAATACTTCTACCTACTTTTGTTTAACTTCTCACTGAAAAACGCAACAGGTTTGTCTTCTTGGTTGAGAACAACTCCAATAGTTGTACCACTTACATCACAACGAACTTGGAAAAGCTTATTAAAATATGGCAACCTTAAAATTGGCCTTTCTTTAATTTTCTTCTTTAGGAGCTGAAAGCTTTTCTCTGCTGCCTCAGTCTAATAAAAAGGCTGGCTTGCCTTTTTTATAGTGTCCAACATACGCAAGCAGATTTCACTAAAATTTCTTATAAATTTGCGATAAAAACTCACCAGCCCATGAACACTACATACCTTAAATAGCCTTTTCGAGGATGGTCACTTATTGATTACTACAATCTTTTCTAGTTCCATCTTCAACTTGTTTTCTACAATTACAAAGCCCAGATAAACTAGTTCTCTTTGTAGGAAAGTACATTTTTTCAAATTTATCAGCAACTTATTCTGCTGCAATTTCTCCAACACACTTCTAACAAGTCGAAAGTGTTCCTCCTTAGTCTTACTGAAAATTAATATGTCATTAAGATATACTATCACAAAATTTCTGATGAACTCTTTCAACATTTTTTTCATCAATCGCATAAAAGTACTAGGGGCGTTACTCAAACCAAACGACATGACTAGCCACTTGTATAGCCCTTCATTGGCCTTGAAGGTTGTCTTCCACTCATCTCCTTCCATAATCCGGATCTGATGACAGCCACTCTTTAGATCAATCTTCGTGAAGTATTCTCCTCCACTAAGGCATTCCATCATATCGTCCATCCGTGGTAGTGGAAATTTGTACCTAACGGTAATTTTATTAATTTCCCTTGAATCACATTCACCATTCTCCTCCTTTATTAGGCTCGAGAACGGTTGGTACTGCACATGGGCTCAAACTCTCCCTTATCAGCCCTTTATATAGCAACTCTTGCACTTGTTTTATGATCTCCTCATTATCTTTGGGGCTCATCTGATATGTTGCCTTATTTGGTAGACTTTCTCCAGGTATAAAGTCGATATGATGACTGATGCTTCTTTTTGGAGGCAACTTGTTCGACAAATCATCAACTACAATATCACTAAACTCCTATGGTGTCTTTTGAATTTATACAGGAAAATCAAACATTTCCATGTGCAACAACACTGTCTTTGCTCTCCTAACAACATAGTTCACTTCACTTTCTTCGATCTTTTTCAAAAACTATTTTCCACCCATTAGCAATGCTGCTTGTTTCTGTTGTCTCCTCCTCCTTGATGGGCACAAGTGTGTGCTTGATCCCATCTTTAACAAACTTGTAGTAGTTTGTCTTCCTATCATGCACTACCTTTTGATCATACTACCATGCTCTTCCTAGCAGTATGTGACACACGTCCATTGGCATAATATCACAGATAACTTTGTCTTTGTACCTGCCAATGTGGAACTCAACTTCACATTGTTCGTCAACCAATAGCTGGTGACCTTTCTACAACCATGACACCTTATAAGGGTAGGGTGCTTCAGCCACTTCAAACCCAGCTTCTCTACCATCTCGGTGGAAACCAAGTTATCTATACTCCCACTGTCGATGATCAACTTACAACATTTCCCGTGCAATTTACAAACTGTCTAGAATAATGCTTTCCTTTGGGTCTACTCAGCTATTTCTTTGGCTAGTTTCAACAACACTTTGTTCAAAACTAAGGCTTCCCCCATTTCCGATACATTTTCTGCTTCTTGGGGCGGTGCCTCTGCTTCCTCAGGCTATGCAAAAAACGTTCCTCTCTAGCCAACTTGTTCTACTTTAGTGCATTCAAAAGATCTGTGTCTCCACTTGTGGCACCTGTAGCACTGATAATTAGCTCTTCCACCTCGACCATTCCCTCTTCCTCGCTGATATGGCCTACCACCTCTAGTGTTGTCTCCTTTTTCTGTTGTTCCTGAAGCCTTGGAGTTGCTACCCTCTTCGCTATTACTGGCAGTTCGTCCTCTACCATAGGATTGTCCTCGTCCTCTGCTGGTTGCCCATCCTCTCCTAGCATTTTGTTTTCTAGTAATCTTTTCCTCAGCCTTCAGCGCACTCTGATAGACTTCTTCTATATTTCTCAGGGAAAGAATGTTGATTTCATCCAATATGTCCAGTCTCAAACCATTTACGTATCTTTCTATCTTCTCTAGGGTGTCCTTGATATAACCAGCCCTTAAGTTTACCCGGTAGAATTCTTAAATATACTCCCTCACTGTCATCCCTTTTTGTCTCAAATGCTGCACTTGTAGATGTAATGCAACTTGATAATCCTTAGGCTGAAATTTGCCTTTCAGCTTGGCCACCATCCTTGGCCACTTCTTTATTGGTAACTTGTTCATCCTTCTTCTCTCTGCTTGGACACTGTCCCACCACAGAGCTATGTGTCCCTTTAGCTTTGTTGTAGTGAACTTGACCCTTCGGTCCTCACTGACCTCTTCACATTCAAAATATTTGTCCAATTCACTAATCTAGTCCAACAGAACTTCTATGCATAGGTTTCCATCGTAATTCAGAATCTCTGGTTTGGGCTTGCGGCTGGCCAACAGAACCGACCTCAACAACCTTATCTCTGGCCCTTCCTCATTCGATCAGTTTGTTGTAACTATGGCTTCTTCTTCACTATCATCACCTATTTCTAGATCCCTTCTCCTTCCTGCTTCAACTACCTCCAAACGAGTAGTAAGGATCCTTATTTCTTCTCTCAGTCCTTCATCTACTACTCTGCGCACACCTCTCCCATGCCCTCATTTTCCAACTTCCATGTCTATCCTGGCACTTTCAATTTCCTTCTCTAATAACACTTGATTGGTCCAGCACCTCGTTACACTCACCAACCTTAATGAAGGGATATAAATTTAATGTAATGATTAAGAGTTTGATTAAATGTCGGATTGATTTCTTCAACAATTGATTACAATGATTTATTAGATATTTGGCTCTCGGTACTTATGACTTGTACTAGCATCGCTAGTTCTTGGACATGCGTCCACTCCTCCATAATCTCACTCCTGCTTCGGTAAGTGACCTGTAAACCCTATCCTCCAGTAATTTGTTTGTCATTCTATTGGATGTTGAGGGTTTCACTATGTAGCCATTCTAGTGCATTTTCACTGTATGTTTATGCTGCTTCTTGTACTTGGGTTCAGTCTTCGACCTAGGAAAATGTTCAGCTCCAATGTCTGGTAAGATATACTTGCTTGATACTGATTTTATATTTTTCTTCCACCTCAACACTTAATATACTCTGTTGTGTTCAAGAAATTTGCTCATTTGAAAAGACTGTGTGGTTCTCTGAATATGTGGTTACAGTTGGTTGTTTTGTTGGATTATGCGATTTTTCCTTTCTTGGTTTCTTTGATTCGACTATTTTCAGACTCCTCTGGTCATTGTGCTCTATTTTATTTACGGGTTGTGGTCTCAGGGTCTTGAACTTTGGTTTCTTCTCTAATGGCAAGGTAAGGCCTCATTCTATTCCATCATTCCTCTTCCCTTTTTACACATTTATCTAACTCACTTGCTCCTTTGTGAGTAGAGGGACCCTCGGTGACTACAACCTAGGTGCTATGTCTATGCCCTGGTAAGTCCAAACCCTATGTCTCTGTATTTTTTTTTATTCCTTGTTTCCTCCATCCTTATCATGGAATGCTCCTTGTCAATCATGTTTACTTCTTTATCTCTTAGGTTAGGTTAGTCTGTTATGTGTGGCGACTGTCTTTTGGCCGGCATAATGTAGCCGAGTCCTTTAAACTTCATGTTATAGTCTTGGGTTGCCGCTGTAGGTTCGTTTTTAGTTAGGGTTTCTAAACCCATCCTCTGTTATACTTCTTATTTGACTTGTACAGTGTTGTTCTTGTAAAGACTATAATGTATTTTTGAACAGATATTTACGATTACTTTTGTGAATAAAAATAAGGTTTTTGTTCTTCTGAGAATACTTGTATAGTTGGTCTCTATCCTTGCTGTTCGGAATTTTTATGCTTCCACGAATTTTGTCTGTGGGACTGTTCATCCTCATAACTGTGCTTTCTCACGTGTCTTTACTTTGCAAAACCTTGCTAACTTGTCGGCTTGTTTAATCGATGCAGATGGAATAATATGTATGTTTTGAGGAATAGAAACAAGCGAATTAGGTTTTACTGTAAAAAATAACTTAGTGTGATAGTCTGTAGATGGACAACCGTGGGATACCGGCCATGGAACAGATATCAGTGGGCATGGCAGTTTCTCTCCAAGGTATGCCGAGCTACAAACAAGAATTGCAGAAAATTCAATTCCAACTCCATAAGTAAGCTTTTAGGCTGGACAAAATTGAAATACATATTCCATGCATCCTATAACTGTCAGAGATTCTTGGAGCAACTGCTAAGGACCCTGCGCCATTGGAATCAGCCTCGGAGGAGTAGAAGGGCTAGTCAGCTTCCCATGTTTTATTTTGTTTTATATGTAAATAAAATTTACTTTTCGTCATGCAAGTATATGTATAGATATAAATATAGAGCATGGTCATGAAACAGAGACGTATATAACTTGGCTAGAGAGATTGAAACCTTATTGTTTTTGGATGGCTTATAATGTAGATAGCTGGCCAACAGACATGGTTTCCCATTGGGCACGTTGGGGCCACCTAACTAATCCATGTGGTGTAAATTTTCATATTATGTAATAGAAAGTGAAAGGTCCTACCAAGATTAACAAAAGAAAAAATATTATAGACCCTATAAATAATATTATACCCTAGGAATATGACCACTTAGATTAATAAACCCAAGGGGTTTATATTATAAACCCAAGGTACTAATAAACCAAAGGGATCAATACTAAAATCCCAAGGCATTATAAACATAAGGGAATAATCTTAAACCCAAGAGATTAATATTATAAACCCAAGGTATATAAACCTTAAGGTAAATATTATAAACCTTAAAATAAGCATGGTTGACCATGGTATATGATGGTTGACCATGGTTGATTTTCATATTGAGACAATCTTTGTCACAACATGACGTTGGACCATAGTTGACCATGATTGATTTCCATATTGAGATAATCTTTGTCAAAATGTGACTTTGGACAATGGTTGACCATAGTTCACCATGATTTAACATGGTTGACCATGGTGGATTTTAACATTGAGACAATCTTTGTCACAATGTTGACCATGATTCACAATGGTTGACAATGGTTGATGATGGTTGACAATGATTTATTTTCATATTGAGATAATATTTGTCACAACGTGACATTAGGCCATGATTGACCATGGTTGACCATGATTATAAACCCAAGGGCTTTCTATATAACCCTAGGATTAATATTATAAACCTTGTGAATAATATTATGCCCTTGGAATATGAACCCTTAGATTAATAAACCCAAGGGATTGATATTATAAACCCAAGGTACTAATAAACTGAAGGGATCAATACTAAAAGCCCAAGGCATCATAAACCTAAGGGAATGATATTAACTCCAAGGGATTAATATTATAAGACCAAAGTATATAAAACCTAAGATGAATATAATAAACCCTAAAATAAGCATGTTTGACCATGTTTGACCATGGTAGATGATGGTTGACCATGCTTGATTTTCATATTGAGACAATCTTTGTCACAATGTGATGTTGGGCCATGGTTGAACATGATTGACCATTGATCATTTTCATATTAACCACGATTGATTTTCATATTGACCATGACTGATTTTCGTATTGACCATGCTTGACCATGATTGATATTCATATTGAGACAATCTTTGTCACAATGTGATGTTGCATGACAATTGACCATGATTAACAATGGTTGGTTATGGTTGGTTATGGTTGGTTATGGTTTATTTTCATATTAAGACAAGCTTTATCACAATGTAACGTTAGACCACGATTGACCATGGTTGACCAAGAATATAAACCCAAGGGATTTCTACATAACCCTAGGATTAATATTATAAACCTTATGAATAATATTATACCTTAGGAATATGAATCCTTAGGTTAATAAACCCAAGGGATTGATATTATAAACACAAGGTACTAATAAATCCAAGGGATTGATATTAAAAAACCAAGGCATTATAAACCCAAGGGAATAATATTAAACCAAGGGATTAATATTATAAACCCAAGGTATATAAACCCTAAGATAAATATTATAAACCTTAAAATAAGCATGGTTGAGAATATTTGACCATTGCTAACCATGGTAGATGATGGTTCACCATGGTTAATATTCATATTGGGACAGTCTGTCACAATGTGATGTTGGACCATGGTTTATCATGGTGGACCATCGTTGATCATCATATTGAACATGATTTACCATGATTTCTTTTCATATTGAGACAATCTTTGTCACAATGTGATGTTGGACCATGATTGAACATGGTTGACCATGGTTAACCGTGGTTGATTTTCATATTGAGACAATCTTTGTCACAATGTGATGTTGCACCATGGTTGACCGTGATTGACCATAGTTGACCATGATTATAAACCCAAGGTATTTATATATAAGCCTAGATTAATATTATAAACCCTATGAATAATATTATACCATGGGAATATAAACCCTTAGATTAATAAACCAAATGATTGATATTATAAACCCATTGTCTAAACCCTAAAATAAGCATGTTTGACCATGGTTGATTTTCATATTGACACAATCTTTGTCATAGTGAAATGTTGGACCATGGTTAACCATGATTTATTTTCATATTGCGATAATCTTTACCACAATGCAATGTTGGACTATGGTCGACCATGGTTGACCATGGATGAACATGGTTGTCACAATGTGACAATGGGCCAAGAGACAATATCTGTCACAATGTGACTATGACACACTACAATAATTGATAAACATTAAGAATAAGCATATGTTGAGCATATTCCCTTGAGAATCAATCTAGGTCGTCAATAAAAAAATAAAAATAAAAAGTCAATAGATCCTCATCCACCTTAGGTCGAAATAAGAAGCCTTCGACAATTAATAAGATTATTAAACTTTAATATTCATTACTAAACATCAATATTAACATTAACATTGTTATTAATATTAAACTTTAATATTAATTACTAAACAATAATATTGACATTACCTTATTAATGTTGACCTCAAATTTAATATTAAAATCAAAATTTTTAAATTTATTAATATTCACATTAACCTTAACATTAAAATTAGTAAAGTAAAATATTAAATAAACGCTATTAAACTTTAGTAACAACACTAACCTTATTATTAAACTTATTAAAATCAAACTTATCTTTAATATTAATATTAACTTATTATTAAACCTATCAATAAGTTTGATATATTTTTTAAAAGTATAAAAATATAAAATTATTAAACATAAATTATACATAAACTTTGAATAACATTGTTCAACTAATTTTGTGGACTATGATTGATTATTTTACAGTAAGATGTGTAATTTTTTTTTTTCTAAGGTTAAAGTTAACCCATAACCTTTTTTACATGGTTAATCAAGTAAATGTGTGTGTATTGATAAAGTATTCTTAATATTGCAATAGTTTTTGTTATTATATTTATGAAACCTTCATCTATATCATTCTACATTAATATTTTTATGTGGAATTATATATATATGTATATTATATATATATATATATATATATTATGAAAAATCACATATTTATTGCCACTAACATTCATGTGTTGTGTTGTGTTGACAACCAATATAGTTAATGGCTGTAAAATAATAAATTTAGCATCTATAGATCTTCATCCAACTCCAATTACACAAAATTATAAACTGCCATATATATTTTAATAATTTATTTTTTATTCAATGTTAATTATATTTTTTTTTATCAATATATCTATTTTAACGTAATTAACTTACTGAAAAACATTAAAAATTTAAATTCATTTATATATTAAATCAAGAAAGTTCATAAATACATTTAAATACAGAGGAGAAGAGGACAAATTAAAAAACGACGCCAATGAAAAATTCAACAAACGTAATTTGTTTTCAATAAAACAATATTCCAAAATTTAACATCTGGTTTCATGGACATTTCATTTCTATATAAACCATTCCAGTTCCTTTCTTACAACGCTTCTCGACATGCATTTGAAAATAAGTAGGAGACCCAATCGGAGGCCAACAATGATACCCCAATCTTCCAATTTCAGGTTGATGATTCTATCCAGCAAGGACTCTGAATTTCAATCCATGAAGGTTGGTAAGCACTCTAAGTATGTTTTCTAAAATGCAGATGAATATACTTATCGCCCAGGGTAAAACGGTAGAAAGCCCATATTTACAATTCCCTAGCAGACTAAACTGCGAAAGCTACACAAATCTCGCCTGTAAATCCTACGGAAACTCCTGGATTATGTGAAGTTAGTGATGAGAAAGACCACAGAGATTTAAAAAGATGAAGGCATTGAGGCTATCTAGCTCTGAAATTCGGCCCTGCATAGAGGGCATTCGAGCTTAACAAAAAACCACCGGCCAATGCACTTCGGATGAAAAAGGTGATTGCAAGGCAGTCGACTTGCATTTTGTCCAGCAACGAGCCTATCATGACAAATGGCACATATAAATATCTCGCCCTCACCATCATCCATTCCAATGGATTGCGCAGGAATGGTAAGGGTTTGGGAAGAGTAAACAGCCGCAACAGCAGCGGTTGCGGGATAACGGTGATGGAGAGCAAGGTATCGCTGTCGAAAATGAGGATGAAGATCAAAACGTTCAACTCTTACTTCTATACGATTACTGTCGTCGTTTTCCAAGAGTTGAAGTACCCGACGATAATTTGGAAAAGTGCCACTCCATACAACTTGTTGGCTGTACACATTTCCATCTGGCCGACTCCAATCTATGATCATTCGCAACAAAACAATGTTCATGTTTTCAGCCATTGCAGCCTCCATATTCGTTTGGCCACTGTAGTTGGGAGGACGCCATTCATAGATGGCCTTCTGTCCAATGTCATCTAATCGACGTACGGACACATTATCCCAAACATTCTCCAATTCCCACACAAATCTGTTCTCTGTTTCAATCCTTCTAAACACCACACTAGATACCAAGTGTTGTTGCTGAACATCACTTGCATTTAATTCCATGGATGCCGATTGTTCATCTGAAACCACGTAACTTTCCCATACCGTCTCGTTCCCGCTCACCTGACCACTAATTCTCTGAAAGATTTCTTTCACAATTTTGATATATCTTCCATTTCTTGATTCGTCCATCCTGTCGCTTTCGGAAAGATATGTCGCAGAAGTTTCTGAACGTACCGCGGAGAAACACTGAAGATGATACCGCGATCACACAGCTTTCCTCATATCATTTTAAAGTTAATATACTTTACCATGACATTAGTTATGGTTATGGCAGGCCGACACAAAAAGTTTTTGCGTTTTTCTTTTTAATTTGGAAAAATGTTCTAGTTTTTATTTCACCTTCTAAAAGCATACACAATTATATTTTTCCACATGTTTCTTTAATTCTATTTTTTTCCATATTCAAAGTTTTATCAACAATTATATTTTTCTACATGCTTCTTTAATTATATTTTTTTTCCATATTCAATGTTTTATCATCAATTTTAACAATCTAATACATTCAAAATA
>APFE030436729.1:0-17473 GCA_000404065.3 Pinus taeda | reverse complement strand
TAAATAGATGAGTTATATAAATAGATAATTCCTATAATGTCAAGGAGTTGCAATGATTGGTTATTCATTATTTACAATTTCAAAACTACCCAAAATACCCATTCATACAAATATTTACCAAATACGAAATGATTGAGATCCTCATAATTAAAGAATTTGGTGGTTGATAGGTTACCCATTAATTAAAAATAATATTTTTCCCCTAATTGTGTAGTCGAATTGGCTTGGGAATTAGCCAATTTATTGTTATGTCATCACATGTGGAACCATTCAATCTTGCAATTCATATTTTTTTACCAAAATTCTAATTATATTAAGAATGATTTCTACTTCGAGATCTCTCGCCTTTGGTTCAAATTGCATGTGTCTAAGGATAATAAATGAGCCCCCTAAAATAAGAAGACACCTTAGATGAAATGTATGAGTTAGGATAATACCTTGTAAAAGAGAATAAGTCTTTGCTAAAGAAAATAAGAGCAAAAATATATTTTAGAACAACCATGAAAATATGATATATGCACTTTTTCTATGTTCCATTAATAAAAACCATTTTTTTTTCCATCTAAAATAGAAAAAGAAAAAAAGGAGTTTTTGCTAAATTGTTGGAAAAAATTGCTCACTGCGATATTGTCTCTTAATTATGTTTCAGAATAAAAAAAAAGAACATTGTAAAAAGAGTGATATCTCTTTCATATTGAAAACTTAGAATAACAATTATTAAGTTTATGTAACAATTTCTTTTGATATAAACAAGGCCGCATAGCTAGCATTCCCCGCCGCGTAGTTTAATCATTGAAAACATATATAATTGATTTTCTAAATTATACATTAGAAATTGGTAAAAATAATATATAGTTAAACTCAAAGTAATATGAATCAATATCCAATCAAGCCCCTTAAAGGTATAACATTCAATAAACCATCCTTCATCTAAACAATTAGATGACTAAAAAGGCATTAATAAAACATATTAATAAATGTAATGAAGAATTACATATATAGTGGTGTTCTCCACTATAAAATTGGGGGTAAAGCATATTAATAAATGTATTGGAGAATTACATATATAGTGGTGTTCTCCACTATAAAAATTGGGTAGCAAAATACTATACCCTGATGCACAAAAAACGACTGCACCAATCGTTGAGTACAAAGCAAGTTAATTAATTCTGTAATTATTTGAGGTGTTCAGGTGTACGAGGATGTTCGGAAAATGAAATCTGGGATAGAAAAAAGAGTATTATGGTATCCAAGATTGACGACGCTTAGGCCAACCATTAACATTTGTCATCTATAAAACAATAAATCATTATCACCATAAATATTAGATATGATATAAACATTTTGTATATTATTTTAGATTTCTATTTATTAGTTAGTTTCTTTTTTATATAAATTTTATAAGATATTATATATTTAATTAATTATATTGCAATAATTTTAAAAAAAAATATTTTTAATAGAATAAAAATCGATTTAATTTATTTATTTTTTTAATAAAATCAAATTTAAATATTGTAATCCATTTTATTTTTTTTTTTCCTTAAAATATCTTATGAATTAACAACATAATTGCAATATATTATTTTTTATAGAGGGCTTGCACTTCCTTTCCAAGTTTGTTGTTGTTGGTATCCGCTAGGCAACCAATTAACATTTTGTCATCTTATAAACAATTAAATCATTATCACCATAAAATTAGATATGATATAAACATTTTGCTATATTATTTTAGAATTTCATTTATTAGTTAGTTTCTTTTTATATAAATTTTATATGATATTATATATTAATAATTAATATTAATAATTAAAAAAAATATTATAGATAAAAATCGATTTATTATTTTATTTTTTTAATAAAATCAAATTTAAAATCATTGTAAATCCATTTTATTTTTTTCTAAAATATCTTATGAATATACACATAATTGCATATATTTTCTTTTATAGAGGGCTTGCCACTTCCTTCCAAGTTTGTTGACTATCTCAGACTACAAGAAGTTTTTCAAATGCCTTTTGAGTCTTACACATGGGGACAAATATATTCAATTATTACTAAAGCTCTGGTTGGTCTCTGCACAAGCTCGAAAGTTAATAAGTCTCTAGAAAAGTTGTCCAGGTTCCCCGACAACAAATCATTGTGTAGCAAGTATGGGTTATCTCTTGATGATCCATTAGTAAAAAGGAGAAAAATCAAGAAACGAGCCAAGAAAGAAAATAATCTATCAACCAGAAAAGACTTTAAGAAGAAAGGCTAATCTCTTAGACAACATAAAAGAAAGGGATATTACAAATATGTCCCTAAGGCACATTACTATAAACCATCTGACATTCCCCTGCATAGTGCCAAGCAAGAAAAATGGAATAAATTGACATGTTGGTTGTGTGGCAAAAATGGACATACTGCAAATAATTGTCCAGTAGGTAAAGAATCAAAAGAAATTGAGGCAAGAAATCCCAGCCTCAAAATCAAAAATTAAAAAATCCAAAAATAGAAGCTCAGTATCTTTGCATGAGATGTGGGTCTAGAAATCATAAAACTGATCATTGTCCCAATGTGGTGATCAAGGAACACCCCCAGATTCAACAACAACAGTTGCTTGACTCCTCTATTGAAAGTTCTAATTCTAGTTCTGTATATACTTCAGAAGAAGAAGTTGAAGAATTAAATTTTTATGCAAATGCTTGTGACTGTTCAGATTCTGAAAATTGTCAATGTATTTTCTCTTATGAATCTAAAATTTCTAATGAATCTTCTAATGAAGATAGACAACCACAAAAATACAAAGAAAAAATTCTTATGGCACAGACAAAAGAAGATGAGATAAAAATCTTGTCCCAAATAAAAGCTATGGAAGAAGGAGAAATGAAGAATCGCCTTATGGAAGCCTTCATGGACCAAATGAAATCTTCCAACAGAAGTTCTTCAAAGAAGCCACTCTTCATTGACACCTCTTATGAAAACAATGCAAAATCATTCCAAAGGCATAAACAACGGGATAAGGTTCGCACGCTTACCTTAGGGCAGGTAAGTCATGAAATTCACAATCTCAAATCTGAAATTTCCATTCTTAAATCTCAGATTGTGATATTAGATAAAGGGAGATCCATTGATGGAGCAGATCCTATAGAAGAATATTATACAAAAGAATTTTACAAACCAAATGTACAGATTTATGAAGGAAGAAAAGATATTGCTTTAGGTTATCAGGAGATGAGGATACTCACCATCGAGTACCAACAACATCATGTACAAATAAATATTTTCATACAGGGACAAATGCTCAATTTGACTGCTCTTATTGATTCTAGAGCAAATGTAAGTATTCTAAATACAAAAGTGACCCTTGCTAAATATTGGATGACAGCAGAAAGAAAAGTTATTGGCTTGGGAAGTAAAATGCTGAAGTATGAAATGCCCAAAGCATCTATCTGTTTTGATAATCACTGCATAAAATTAAAATTTGCAGTTGCCGACATCCTTGTTGATTGTATTTTAGGTAACATATTTTTGGTTGTTGTTGAACCACATGGTTCATTTAGAACAAAAAGGAATAAGGGTGGATATTTTATTACTCTTCCTACCTCTTCGGATGGCCCAAGAAAGATTAAATTACCATATGTCTCAACTCCACGAGGCTCGACAATGGTTTAGACTATGGAAGAGCAAAAGAAAGCTTAATTAAAGCTCATAGATCTAAAGGATCTGAAATCCACCATTCATATCTCATAACAGCTAAGCTTACCAATAATACAAAAGAAGATTTCAGAATTAAAGGCACAAATTGAGAAAGAATGCTGTGCAGAAGATCCAAATGTTTTTTGGCACATAAAACAATATTGTGTAGAATTTCCCTATAAAACAAAATATACAGGTAAGCCATGTAAAAGTAAGGCAATTCCGATGAACAAGGAATATCGTGAGCTCTGTGAAAAAGAAATCAAGAATACGTTGAGTAAGAAATTGATCAGAGAATCAGAGAGCCCGTGGAATTGTTATGGGTTCTATGTAAATAAAAGAGCAGAACAAATCAGAGGCATCCCAAGGCTCGTCATTAATTATAAGCCTTTGAACTCAGTACTAGTAGATAATACATATCCGATTCCCCACAAAGGAGATCTGATAAGCAGAATAGCAGGAGCAAAAATATTTTCCAAGTTCGATCTGAAATCAGGATTTTGGCAAGTTGCTATATCAGAGAAGGACAAATTCAAAACAACTTTCAGTGTCCCAGCCGGACATTATGAATGGAATGTGATGCCTTTCAGCCTCAAGCATGCACCATCCAAGTTCCAGAAAGTGATGGACTCCATATTCAAACTTTCTTCGATTGACTGATTGTGTATATAGATGATATACTTATTTTTTCAAAAAACTTGCAAGATCATTTTAAACATATACAAACCTTTGTAAGTACAATAAAGAGGAGTGGTCTTGTATTAAGCAAAAAGAAAATCGAAGTCTTTCAAGCTTCCATTAAATTTCTTGGCCATACTATATTCAATGGCCAAATCTCCTTGCAAAAACATGCTCTAGATTTCTCTAACAAATTTCCAGACATCATTACAGACAAGTGGCAGCTACAAAGATTTCTTGGTTGTTTAAATTACGTAAGTGATTTCTATCAAGACTGCGCCAAGGACAGAAGCCTATTAAATCAGAGGCTGCGCAAAAATCCTGAACCTTGGACTCCAATCCATACCAGAGCAGTTCAAAAGATTAAAGCCAAGGTTAGAGACCTTCCCATACTGTATATATTGGATGATGTAGCTTATAAGATTGTAGAATCCGATGTCCGCAACATCGGATGGGGGGGTATATTAAAACAGAAAAAAAGATAATGAAGAACAGGTTATCCAGTTTGTTTCAGGAACATGGAACCCCATTGAGAAAATATATTCTACTATAGAAAAAGAGGTAAAAGCTGCATGGAATAGCATCGACAAATTCGAGATCCATTTGGTCAATAAACCATTTCTTCTTAGGACAGATGCATCTGCCCTTAAGAAGATGCTTAATAAAGATATCAAGAAGCTTGGAGAAGCCAAATTCGCTAGATGGCAAGCCTTCTTTGCCAATTTTGATTTCGAAGTGGAACACATCAAAGGAGTAGACAACTGTCTACCTGATTTTCTCAGGCGAGAATACGTACAGATCTAGCAACAAGAACAAGAAGAACAATAAGAAGTTCTCAGAACTATCAAAGAAGACCAAAGCTAGGAAGACTACAAGACGAACTGGAAGCCAACCTGGCAGCTAAGACAAACAAAAGTCTTAGATGCCGATCTATAGCCACATACAGATATTTTACACCTAGTGCCTGAAAGAAGAGTATTTCCCAAGGGAAATCGTTGGATCCATGATATGGTGTATAACAACAGTATGGCTGCAGCTCACCAAGCAGAAGAGGCATGACTGAATAATTTCCATGACATCGCAATGATCTGGTCTGAAGGAGGAAGACAAAGAAATATTTATCATAGATATTTAGTCATCAACAGAACCAGAAACACGGATTGGACAATCACCAGAAATTCTCCTATCTTATGGCCACAAAATAATCCTAATCTTATTTTTCTTGACACTGTCTTTAATTTTGTTGGTTACAAAAAATTATGGTGGGATCTCCTAAATGTTGATGGAAAGAACGAAACTCATTATACTAAAGTAAAATTTGGATCAATTAGGATCATGCAAAGAAATCAATTTTCAGGATGGTTAGGTGATTGGTGGAAATATTTTGGAATAAATTGCACTGCTATAAATCCAATCTTTTATGAAAGTTATTTTCAGATGTCATGTGACAAATGCTCCCACAAAAATGCTATTGGGTGTTTTCATATTCCTTGTACCACAGTAAGTGATCTACTGAAATATCCAGATCACCATATACTACAACAATTTATGGCTAGGCATGATGAATGGCTAGTCATGACTAAAATAAAGCATCAATATGTGCTAAATAAGCCTATGATAGTCTGACGAATCCACACAAAGGCATGGGATGGCCTCATTTATCCTAGAAATAGGTTTTCGAGGATTACAGCTCTTGGTGAATCATCCTATAGTACTAGTCCTTCTTCATAAAAAGGTTTCTGTGGGTTTATCCAAAAAGCTCCACTGTGTAATTATGTTGTCCAGTCATGAGGACTATTCATGGCCAGTTTCCTTGTGGGCTTTAACTAGTTAAAAGGCATCCACATTGTAGATAATATGCTTTCCATAGGATTGATTGTAATCTTGTAATAGGAAAAAGATTCTTTAGTCACGAGACTTGGAGCACTTCTCCGACTTTTGGTGGATATTGAACCACATTTTCGTGATTGATAGAATCTTTCATACCCAACTTGTTGGTCCGATGGGCGGATGTTTGTCACCTCTTCTTCCTATGAAACGAAGGGAGTCAGGCTCATTCAAGGCATCGAGAGTTGGAGTTATTGTGTCTTTTGGAAGTCGAGAGCCGAGAGCTTTTCCTGCTCTGCAACTGCAGACATTCAGTGTGATCTTCTTGCATCACGAGAAGAACTCAAGTCTTTAGGTGATGTGAGAAGCCTGCGCATCAGTGTGAAAGCACTAGTGAGAACCTAAAGTGGCCTGATCATTAGAGTGCCTGTCTATATGTGTGTTTTGAGTGTATGTTCAAAGACAAAGTCTGTGTAATCGCCAGGTAGTATCCAGTAAGCTATCTCAGTATTGAGTAGCATTAGTTTGGTAAATACAAACACAGTCCATCTCTGGTATGAACAGACTGTAAATCCAGTGTAATCCATATCTGAAAAAATTTAATAAAAGAGTGTTATTTCATTTTATTCTTCCAAGTACTGTGTGCTTTAATTTGTGCTGCTAAGATAGTAATTCTTGCATAAAAGTTCGTCACTACATCAACTAGCCGAAGGGATGCCTAAGACCGTGGAAGGCCAAGGGTGCCGTTGTGAAGGTCTCAGAGTGCGTGAAAGGTTACTGGTAGTTTTGAGTTCATAATAGCAAGAAAGAAGAGGCTCAGCAAGGCCAAGAGGGAGGAGACTCAACAAAGCGCACTACTATAGCACTACTGTAGTAGCACTGTAGCTCAAATTGCAAGCTTCGTTGAAAGCCCCTGCTTCAAATTGGTATCAGAGCCAGGTTCGTCTGGTTCATCGAGTCAGTACTCATTTTTTTTTATCACTCTATATAAAATGGATCCAATTAGAAAGCCTATTTCATACCGTGATATAAAAGATCAAGAATCATCTACTCAAGAAAATCCCCTTCGGGATATGTTCGCCTTAGCATGTAGTAAGGTTTTAAATTCTGCTGAACTTGAATATGAAGAAAGACAACCCTCTGCTAGATGGTAGCTACCTTCAATTAATGCATCAGAAGTCCATGCATATCTATCTGCCTTCCATTTAATTATTGCTACTAGGAAGTATAAAGGAGTCTATCAGTCAGATCCAGGAAAATTTTGACTGTGTACAATCTATTCCTTTACTTAACCCCAAACAATTACAGGCTGAGGCTAAGCATATATAAAGCCAATATATTCATTTGGGTTGTATCAGAATTGGAATACATGCATTAACTCATCACGGTTTGAATACTTTTGTGTTAGCCACTGTCTGAGATCTTACACACAACAAATATACGGATTCATTGATAGGAGGGATAGTTGCACCTCTTTCAAATGGTCCAGTTTATTTTGATTGCTATCCAAAATTTTTAGTTTATATCTTTGATGAAACCATTGAGAGCATTATCCAGCTCCAAATGTAGACAACTGGATTTGATATGAATAAGAAAAGACATAATATAGCAATCAAAACCAGAGGTTGCTTTAGGCACACAAATACCCTATATCATGTTGTCATGCATACCCCCAGTAAAGATTCTAAAGCTAGTGTTGTGGTGTTAATAGACTCTAGAAATAAAAAAAATAGAACATCAAACAATTAGGTGGGAATATTTGACATTCCCTGAACAGTGGGTGGTTTCAAATCCCAGGCCTCCGTCAGTCAAGAAAATTACTTCTGTAGATATCAGAGAAGAGTCCTTCTCTGTCGTCTTATCTTTCCCCCGTAGATCTACTATAGACAAAAAGAGGATAGATCAAATGTGCAGGAGTTCCCCATTATATATAAATCCCGAAATTGTTGACACTGCTTGCACAAGTTCTCCTGTAAATATTTGCAAACATATTTCATTGTTTGAATTAGCCCAGATGGTAAATTTTTCTTCCTTAGAAGTTAAATGCCCAGAGTGTCAGTATCCAGTTATTTTAAGCCATCTTGCAGATTTGGTAATCCATGAGAATCATCATCCTAGGACTGGTGAAGCCCCACCTACAACTTCTGTCAATCCATGTCCTAATCCTAAGTGCTCAGAAATTCCATTTCGTCATGAGTTAGAGCATGTTTTGATGATGCATGAGATTCTTATTTTAAAAAATGAAGATCTAAGGTTAACCCAAATGTTTTCAATAATGAGACCAGCTAAACCAAGATATGGTCTTGGTTATCTTGAACAAGCTAATGGCCTTATACCAGATTTCCAATTTGGTTCTATTCCGAATGACTACAAAAAGCCAGCAGTCATGGAGATGCACAAATTCTTCACTTTAATGATCAGGATCCTGTCAAGCCAATCGACAGATTTCCTTTTCTATTCCCCAAAGAAATTGCATCCCAAGTGTTATAGACATATTTGGGCACTGCAACCCCAATCATATATGTCCATAAACCAAGGGCTTTTGAGTCCCTAAAAGTGTTGTTTCATACCCTAAAGGAACAAGGTCAATTGATTACATCATCTCCCAGAAGTTCCCCACATAAAACTGCTCAGAACTGGTCAAAGCTGGACCATACAGATTGCTCAGTGCAGAGGGTGCGATGCATCTCACCTGCCACATGCAAAAATTGAGATGCATACTGAAAAGCCCTTCTATAGGGTGCGATGGGCGAGAGTAGACAAATGGCAGAGACAGTTTGAAAGGTGAATGATCATGGAATCTTCCAGAAACTTCTCCAGTGACACTTGCCTCTCTGAATTCACCCAGGGATGAGTAAGAGATCATGAATCTCCAAGTGGAATCAAGAACTATCAGAGACGGGACACTTAATCAAAATCCCAGAAGCTGACTCACCCCCCTGCATCATCTATATATGGATCCCTCATCCAGGATCGGGGGTTAGATGTTGGATCGTGTATCTTGTAAGGAAGTGTTGTTGGTTCCTGGTGAAACATCATTGGTTGGGTGATCTAAGCTTTCATTGAAGGTGAAGAAGCTTTCATGCTGGGGAGGATGACGCTAGGTCAGATCAATGGTTGTATCCTCTCTTCTAATCTTTATATCAATAAAGCTATTCAAGTTTTCCTCCACATTCTTGTATGTCTGATAATATATGCATTTGTGTGGTCAATATATATCTGGTCCTATATTGTTTATGATTGTAGATCCTTGCACTTTGAGGGTATTATGCTTCTTTGACTTTATAGGTACTCTTTGAAGCGGAGTAATCAAAGGAGGAGCGACAAAGATCTGTCAAAGGGGAGAAGGAACAAGCAAGGAACCAAGCAAAAGATTGAGGTTGGTATTATTTTCTCTTCTCCTATCTACTTCTCATAAAGGAAAATGAAAGTAACTTTGATCTATTTGTTTCTAAGATAGCTACCCGTCTTAGTGGGACTAGCAGCTCTGCATAGACACTAGATTTCCCGATAATAAAATGGCGACTCCGCTGGGGAGCGAATAGCTTGTTTGCTTGTCTATATTTGTTTGCTTTATAAACTTACAAACGGAGCCTAAAGTTAAGCCAGCTAGCCTTCGAACTACATTTTCTATGCATGTGCAAAAAGTAGATCAATGTTGCTTCAACCTATCTCCGGGTTTTGTTTATAAACTGAACAATCGATTTGCAAACATCCTAATTGCCCTGGTGGTGGCTCAAGTAGCCTCATTAGATCATCCCTTGTGATTTACATTTAATGACTATCATTAGCTCGGCCTAAATCCCTGAACTGAGCTGCAAACTGTGACCAAGAACCAAGTTGAAGTCTCGTCCCTGGACCATCGCACCTTCTCCTCTTGAGAATCTAGATGCATCACACCTCCTGTGTGCAGTAGGTGAGATGCATTGCTCTTTCCCTGTGTTACAGGTGCGATGACTAGATAAGACTTCTTCTACTTCTAGATTTTGGTTTTTTGTTCACTCTCTTCAGCTTTATTCAGGAGTTTTGCTGTCTGTGAGCAGTATACCACTATGGAAACTCCCTTCCTTTGCATGATTCAGCCTCCATAGTACAAAGAACTGTAAATGTTTTTATGTATTGTTTTCCATTTACGGTTCTCCTTTACAAAGAAGTAGCGTAATCAAACTGTCGTCTTTTGATTTGGAAGTGTCGCAAGTGTTGTTTTCAGTCAAAGAAAAGAATCCTACTGTTCTTGATGGTCGATTACACTTTTACTCTTGTATTTGATTTGAATTAATAGTTTTTCAAGTGTCGAAAGCAGTTTTCAATTCAAAATCGCAAAGTGTCGTCGTTATCTTCCTTTCGTCCTTTGAAGAGAAAATCGTTAGTACTGTCGCTTGAAACGATTCAGATTTGTACTTAACATTCTTTCTGTCATTCACACATTAAGAAAGTGAAAACAAATACATGCATGTGCATTTGCATTTAGACTGTTTGTTGATTTTGATTTAGGACAGTGCATGTAGTGTGTGCTCTCTGCTCTATGTTGAAAGAATCCTGCTTCTCTTTCCTTAGTAGCTAGGATTTTCATTGCAAAAAGAAGATTAAATGATTGTTTATCATCTTAGATTGGCATTTTAGGAATTGTATATTCTACATTCACGTGTGAACCTGAAGAAAACTTCTTTAAGAAAGGATCAACTGTAAAATAAATTCAATGAACATAAAAATGCTTTGGAACCTAACGCACAACATTTAAAAGTCTAGGCTAGAGACGTATTCCGGAGTCATAAAGCCTGGTAACTATCACTTTCATTATAGGTTGGGTGATTCCTCCTCTTTGAGATGACAAGTGCTAGTACGGACTTGCGCTCCCACGTACCATCGAGTATATATTGGGAGACCACAATAGGCTATATCCTTTATCCTTAGGAAGCCGTGTCTGCCGCCCTATCGATCGCAATGCACTGAACATAGCATTCGGGAAGATTGATTGCCGTACCGTAAAAAAGTATTATGCAGTTTTGCGTTTGGTTTGGAATCCCTCTGTCTAGATTTCTAGAGTAGTCTTTTTCGTTCCTTTTCAGAGTCCTTAAAAGAAAAAGGTCCATCTGAGCACTTGTCACTTCAGGCTCATTAAAAATCGAAGGTGACTAGAGTCATCTTTAGCTTTTTCTTGACTCTTAAAAAATGAAAAAGCAAGTTGTGTCAAAGCATCTAAAATTCATTAAATTCAGAATCACTTTTTCCCCTTTATTTTGAGTTGATCAAGTAATCCGCAATCGTGGAAGAAAGTCAATCGAAACCCCGTCGTTCGCGAAGATTAACAAGTCAACCGTCTTTGACTTCGGAAACGAAACTATTCCGGACAAAGCGAACTCGTTTAACCGGATCAAAGTCCCCTAGTTTGCTTGGAACTTGTGCTCCAACATCCTCAGGGACTCCGATTACTCCAACCATCTCTGGTACCCCTGCCTTTACAGAAGAAGTTTCGCGACCACAAGAGGACATTAAAATTGATCCTAGTGTAACGATAAATGCTTCTATTCCTGAATCAGCTCCATCTACAACTGATTCGGAAGGTGTTACCCGTCCAAAAGCTGTTGTTGCAAAGTTTATACCTTCTTCGGCACCAGAAATATTTTATGGATCCGACGATCTACCTCTCCCACCTGGATTGATTGCTATAGAAGAGATTGTGGAGGATCCTCCATCCAATACTCCATTGCATTTTGGAGCCGGGATCACCCTATATCCTTCTTCATCAGAAGTTAGTCTCCCTTCATGGCAAGTTCCTATAGAATCGCTAGGAAATCTTTTGGATAGACTAGATATGTCTGAACAACCGTCGACATCTAGGACTGTGTCATTTCACGCAGTAGCAGTAGAACCTCCTGCTGCTACTCCAACAATGTTCGTTGGTGTACCATCTGTCCCAACTAGCTCTCAATCACTAGATGGAGTCCATCGAGGGACTGTTTTGACAGTATGGTCTATTCCCGTTTGTTCGTCTGGAATAATATCCAGAATCTCTTATGTTGAGTCTCAACAAATTGATCCTTTGCAACAGTATCAATTTGGCAGTCCAGTCCAAAGGCCAATCATTCCTTTGAGCACTGGATTTCCCTTTCATTGTTTCATATGGGGGGCAGTATGCCCTTTCATTGTTTCCTCCGGGAGAACAACCATATGGGAGTTTGCAATAAAATTCGGGTCTTGCTGGAATTACATCCAGCGGTTGGGTGCCAATACTGCCTCAACAACCAAGAGTTATATACTCAATGCAACAAAGCCTACTTGTGTCAAATATCCCCACTAGACTGACCATTGTGACAGTGTTGCAAGTACAAGTGTTGCCTGTTGTATGCCAACCTCGAGTCTCTCAAGTCGTAATACAACAGCCTCCTGTCTCCACGACACAGCTGCAATCACCGATTAGTAGCTCCCTAACCGGAGCGACCCAGGTTCAAACGAGTACTATTACCCCTCATCTTGGTCAAATAGCCAGTATTGGACAACAAAAAATGGTTTCACAACCATGGCTGGTGCAATATCAACAACCGCAATTCCAACAAGTTTACCAAGGATTTGAGCAATAAATCTTTGCGAGTAATCGACAGCCGTATATTCAAAACAGTCAACATCAATCATATCAAAATGGTTATGCTCATCAGCCTTACCAAAGTTATCAACATCAAATGCATTATGCTGGTATGCAAAGACCCACTGCTCAGGCGATACCATCCTATCCTGGGTATGCTTCGCCGAACCTGAATCAACAATTGCCCTTCGTGGAAACTTTAGAGTTACCGGATCTAAATCGGCTAACAAACGATCCAATTGCTTATGCCCCTTGGTGGCCGAAGATTTCTCATAAACTTCCATTAGATATTCCTAAATTTAATGGAAATTCGGGTGAAGACCCATTGAATCATGTGATGACCTTTCATCTGTGGTGTTCATCCAACACTCTCAATGATGATTCGATTAGGCTTCACCTTTTTCAGTGAACGTTAACTGGTCCGGCAACAATATGGTACATTGAATTTCCTAGAGCTTCATTTGATAACTTCAGCACCCTTTCCACAACCTTTTTAACCCATTTTCAGTTACCAATAAGGTACGGAACAGGAACAAAGCTTCTTACCAATTTCAAAGATACGACAACCACTCACATATCTGATCATATCCATGAGTGGCGACGTCGTCGTAGAATGGTAAAAACATATGTTCCTTATCAGTTGTTAGCTGAATGGTTTATTAAGTCATTGTTTTGTTATATTTTAAGCTTCTGTGGTCGTTTTTTGCAGTGGCATGATCCGGATTATCCACAGTTTTGTATTCATTTTGTTGACATTTCAAACGCCAAAGGGGTCCACCATCAGGAGTCATCATTGAAGAGCAAGTCATTGCTCGTGCGCAATATCTAGACTTGATCTATACTCAGTCTAGCACGCTCTATGACAAAATCCCTGATGCTCCTAGACCGGAATTTTCCGTTCCTCCTCCTCCTACATCAAACAAAGACTCTCATGTCGGCGACGGTGTGATAGGTACGACTAGCACGAAAACCGTAAAGGCTACATCGAAGAAAGCTCGTATGGTTTCTAGTGAAAATGCAAATGAAGAACTTCTCACCTCGGAGGTAAATGCCGTGTCGACTAACAAAGGCAAAGAGTCGAAGCAACTAGGGGCAAGAAGAAAAATAAAGGGGAAAATAAGAAAGAGGAGGAGTCGTCTCCTGAAAAATCTTCTACAAACCCTTATGGAAAAAGGAAACCAAATCATCCATGCTTTATATGCGATGAGGATCATCAGATGAGAGATTGTCCACATAAAGCTAAAGTTAAGAAACTCTTTAAGAGTTCAAAAACCTCACTGGTATTAACTGATCTGTTTCCAAACCCGGGAACCAATCTCGTTGCTAGTGACAATGCTTCTGCATCCTAAGTGCTTATGTTGTCCATTTCAAAACAACAAAAAGATGCTTTGATATCGACTAGGAATAAAGATTACGGGAATCCATAGCTGTCGAACAACAAGTAATCCATAGCTGTCAAACAACAAGGCTACTAATCAACCTAGTAGTTCGACAACAACTTTAGCCGAAGTTGTGCCACCCATCATTCCTGAGCTAACGGTAAAGCCGCCAAAGGAAGTAGTACACAAATCGACATTTAATCCTTGTGCCAGACAAGCACAGAATTATAATATAGTAGAGGACCTAGCCCAATCACTGTCTGCTATGTCGACACTTGAGGTACTGCAAAATTTCCCCTCCTAGAAGCAAGCTCTATTATCAGCAATAGGTGGGATTGACCCAGCAGATTCCAATCTTGTGGCCTTTAATCATAAAGGATATGAACCTCAGTTACCAGCCCAACTCGCTTTCCTCGTCCAAGTGAAAGCCCTCAACAAAACTATTCATCGAACAATTATTGATGAGGGGGCATCTACATGTATTATGTCAATGAGTTGCTGGAAAAATTTAGGCTCACCACCCTTGTCACGATCATCAATGACATTAAAAGCATTTGATGGACGAACATACACTCCATACAACTTGCAAATCGAACTGGGGGGAAAAACAATAGAAATTGATGTTAGTTATCGATGGAAACCTTGATTACAACATCCTACTGGGAAGGCCCTGAATTTATGCTATCGTTGTTGTTGTGTCGACATACTTCAGAAAGATTGCATTTCCTTTTCAAGGAGGGATTACAATCGTCGACCCAATAAACATTTCTCCCCAACAGTTCACAAGTTACGGGAAGAATTCCGATGATCCACGGAAGCTCTCAGTCGCTTCAAAATATCGGAGTAGGCCTACTAAAAGACCCTACATTGATGGGTACTTTTGCCCTACCGCCTCCAAACAATCTGGCGAAAGTGGCCACGGTGGGAACCTGCAATATGCTATCTTCTAGATTCAGAAGATTCATGAACATTTTGACAGCATGGATCATCGCCATTTTAGAAATATTGTAGCAATCAATTTTCTTGGCCTGGGAGGAAAACCCAAATCAACGCTCATCGAGTGTTTAGATCGATAGGTCTAAGGAATATGGCACCTCTTCAAATCCTCGGTAGCATGTACATTCTACAAACAAAGGAATCATTCAGTCAATGATGATACGAGAGGCACCATGGGAATATTACCACCATCGTCCCCATCTTCCGAATTACCACAAAGATTATTCCAGAAACCTTAATCATCCTTTAGTCTTTGATTTTCTATCAAATACTGTAAATACGGTGGATCATGAGGATAATTCTTTTACTATGTCAACCTCATTAAAAAATGAGACAAATACCTTTCCGATTCAAATATTTGATTACGATCTTGTAAAATCCAAGTTGAGTCTTTCAAAGATCTCGAAAGTAAACCTTCATTCCAACCACCGTGTTGAATGCAATGAAGCTTGGGGGGCATGCACCTCGATTTGCGTTATTATGTTGGGGGCATGCGAACTTATAACAAGCATAGTTTTTCATTTCAAGCTTGTGTAAACATGAAATTGAATCTGAGCATATGTTGTCTCATGGTTCAAGCTCATTAAAAATTAAACCAGGCCATGAGCAGTGTTACCGCAGGGTTCAAGATCGTTAAAAAATAAACCCACTGCCAGTAGTGTTTATGCAAAGTTCAAGTTCGTTAAAAATTAAACCTAAGCGCTGAGCATATGTTGTCGCATGGTTCAAGATCATTAAAAAATAAACCAAGCCACGAGCAGTGTTACCGCAGGGTTCAAGCTCGTTAAAAATTAAACCTAAGCGATGAGCAAATGTTCCCCCATAGTTTAAGCTCATTAAAAAATGAAGCAACCTATGGTAAATAACCATTGCGAACACATTATCATCAGTTTTTGAGCCCTGGTCGTGTTCTTACCATCACCTCCACTCTGTTTTAACTGATCATACGCCTCCATTTGATTGTTTACCCTTTTGAGGAATAGCTGCGACGAGTGATTCTGTTAGCCATCCTTGTGATGCTGCCATGATTGGAAAGTTCCAAACCTTACCTGGAATTAGCAGCTACCCGAAAATATCACTTGTTCCTCAAAAACGAGTCTCCTTTAAGCTCTTTTCATCTGACTCGTAAAATATGAAAAGATTGTCGAGCAATTGGCCTCTCCAGCTCGTTAAAGCTATTGGAAGTGTTATCCCTCCTCTAGATTTTAATCTTTTTGGCCCTGAGGGATTATTACACAAAAAGGTCAAGCACTTGTCTTGTTCGGCTCGTTAAAACTATTGAAAATTCATGCCTTACGTATTATTTTATACTTTTTTGGACTTAAGGGATTATATGACGAAAAAGGATCACTGGAGTTTCCTTTCCGTCCCTTTTCAAACTCTTTAAAATTGAAAAAGGATCGAGTTGTCTTTGTTGTTAAACTCATTAAAACCAATAGTGACAAACTTGACCATAGAGATAAGAACGAGTTTCACTGTCGCTAGGCTCGTTAAAACATAGCGATGGGTTTGCCCAAAGGGAAAATTATAGAACAAGCATATGTTATCCTCCTTAGGCTTGATAAAAATAAAGAGGTACTGGTTAGCAATAACTGGGGAAAATTGGGAAGAAAACTTGAAGAAACTTTATTGGTAGCGAGTCGCTCTTGAACGTGACACTTTCACTCCATCACCATGATTGAGTTGGGTTGGGTTGTTCCGTTCACTGGTCATACTACCATTGGTCGATCATACCATCTGTTAGCGCTTGGAATTCACCTAGGCTGAGATAGACAAACTCTCAAGGCTACATCAAACCATTTCACCTCGTAGCTAGCCCTACGAGGTATGAGAAGGCTCTCTCGGGTCAGATTCGGTAGATCTTTCAATATGATGAGCTGACCAATTAGTATTAAAGATTTTAGGCTAGTAAATTGATAAGGGGGTTGATTTAAAGATTTTTGGTTTTTTGGTGGCAATTGGAGGGAGTGCAATTCAGGGTGCGGGGATTGAGCACAGTTTTTGCAGGGGGATCTTTGGGGCAAGGTAGGAGTGAGCGCTGATGCTTTAATCTGAGATGGATGATTAGGGATGATAGGGAAGGAGCTAAAGAGGGCAAACAACCATTTGAATCCTCTCTAGATAGCAGAAAACATAAATTTTGAACAAACTAAAAAGCTGAGCATGTCAAAGCATGTATTCAAACTTTACCACTTCATCTGTCCAAATAGAAGCAAAAGAGATATGTAGAATACATAAACAAACTTACAAGAACATGTAGAGAACACACCATCAACACTACAATCCACAAGGATGTCTGCAAAACCCTGGCCTTCTTCCTCTTTAAATT
>APFE030436723.1:0-20277 GCA_000404065.3 Pinus taeda | reverse complement strand
ACATTCCACAATAAAGGTTTTTGTGAAGTCTTGTTGCTGCTAAGACCGGACGCTATTGCACATTGCCTCTTTAAGATGTTCGAAGGCCTTTGTTGCTTCTAGAGTCCATGAAAATGCATCTTTCTTCAATATGTTGTTAGAGGTGCTGCTATTCTCCCATAATTCTTAACAAACTTGCGATAATACCCTGTCAACCCAAGAAATCCTCGCAGATGCTTTATGGATGTGGGAATTTTCCATTCTTTAATGGCTTTAATTTTGCTAGCGTCTACCTTAACTCCTTCATGAGATACAATATGACCCAAATATTCCACCTCTTGGACTCCAAAGAAACATTTGGATCTTTTTGCATATAATTGTTTCTCCTCCAATAGTTGTAGCACCCTGCCAACATGTTCAACATGCTCCTTCCAAGACTTGTTGTAGATTAGTATATCATCAAAAAATACTAACACAAATTTTCTAAGGAATGGTTTGAAAATTATATTCATCAAACCTTGAAATGTTGAAGGTGCATTGATAAGGCCAAAAGGCATGACCAAAAATTCATAATGTCCCTCATGAGTTTTAAATGTTGTTTTCGGAATGTCTTTAGTCTTCATTATGATTTGATGATATCCTGAACGAAGATCCAACTTGGTGAAGTAAATTGATCCATGCAATTCATCTAGTAATTCATCAATGACAGGAATGGGAAACTTATCTTTAATAGTGATCTTGCTAAGCTCCTTATAATCCAGACACATGTGCCATGATCCATCCTTCTTGTGCACCAATACGATTGGAGAAGAGAAAGAACTTTGACTTGGTTGAATTATACC
Source organism: Pinus taeda (assembly GCA_000404065.3). NCBI lineage: Eukaryota > Viridiplantae > Streptophyta > Pinopsida > Pinales > Pinaceae > Pinus > Pinus taeda. Next base: position 19,456 of record APFE030436723.1, on the reverse strand, counting down.
AACCTCTAGCATTTCTGCAACCATACATTCAATTTCACTCTTTTGGACATAGGGATATCTATATGAATTGATGTTTGTAGAAACACTTCCTAGAATCAGATGAATAGCATGATCATGATCATGCATAGGTGGGATACCTTTGGGAGTCTCAAATACCTTGGAATGATTGTCCAGGACTTTTTGGAGATCAGGAGAAATAGATGATTCCGATGTGGAAACATCTAGCGAACATAATTGTGCAATTACACCTCTTTGTTCCTTTTCTAGAAGCTTTGTCATATCATTAGAGCTGATTGTCTTTCCTGGTTTCCCTACAATACCCCTTAATTCAACTTCCTTTCCTTCCGTAGAAAATTTGATGAAAATTTCTTGAAAATTAAAAGCTATTGTACCCAAGGATTGTAGCCATTGGACTCCTAGTACAACATCAACACCTCCCATTGGAATGGAAAGCATTGGGCTAGTCAATACATATTCTCCCATGGATAGCTTGACATTATGGCATTTCCCAGAGCAATTTATTGTTCCTCCATTTGCAATCATCACTTGACACTCTGGTGCTGGATATAGGAAGCAATTCAATTCTTTTGCTACCTTACAATGAATAAAATTGTGGGTGCTCCCTGAATCAATCAACACTATTACCTTTTTCTTATTGATTTTTCCTTCTATTTTGATGGTTTAAGGAGTGGTAATTCCCGCCAATGCATTACAAGATATGGTCAGATTCATTTCTTCTTTATCTAGGCTTTGTTCCTAGAGTATATCCTCTTCTTTTGACCTTTCTTGCTCCTTTTCTTCTTCCTCTTCACAATCTATGTAGAATAATTTCTTCTCAGCACACTTATGACCTTTAGTGTATTTGCTATCACAACTGTAACAAAGCCCTTTTTCTCTTTTTTCTTCCAATTGTTGTGGTGTCAACCTTATAGGTTGTGGAAGACTAGGGGCAACAACACTTCCGTCTTTATAGTTGTGAGTGGTATGCTTCCTGGTTGCCATAATTTTGCTTTCCATTTTTCTTGCTAACCTGAATGCCTTCTCTAATGAATCAGGTTCCCAAAGGCGAACATCATGTTGGATATTATCCTTTAAAGACGCTATGAACACATCAATCCTATGCTCCTCTGGAATAGCTTTTACCCTTATGTTCAATTTTTGGAACTCCTCAATGTGCTCCATTATTGAACCCTTTTGTTTGAGACTTATCAATTGGCTAAAAAAAGTGTTGCTTTTTGTATCCTCATAATGTGCTATCATTTCTTCCGTAAAAATTGCCCAAGTGATAATTGTTTTACGAGAGCAAAGCCATTGATACCATAAAAATTGATTTGGTTCCAAATATAAAGTTGCAATACGTACCTTTTGTGTGTTTTTCACATTATTGAGATTAAAAAATTGCTCCGTAATATCCATGTTGCGGGATCCTTGCCATCAAACTTCCTCATATCGATTTTTGGAATATGATGGGTCTTCTATGCCACATTAGAGTCTATGGAATCATGATTAACATTTCTTTTGTTCTCATCATGAGTTTCCTTTACTACCGTTTCACCCTTAGTGACCATTTCTTGTAGCAGCTTATTCATATTTATTTTCAATTCATCCATGTTTGTCTTAAAATATGTCTTCTAATCATCCATGTCTATCTTCAAATCTATCTTCCAATCATCCATCTTAGCTTCCATGCATTCATCTTAGCTTCCACACCCTTTATCTTAGATTCCATGCCATTTATCTTAGCCTCTACTAGCTTTTGTGAGGCTGAAATTTGTTGCACTTTGTCTTGTAATTTTGATATATCATGTAGCATTTCTTCCTCTTCTTCATGAGTCATGCTAGAGCTTTCAGGTTCCTTACTAGGTTTTTGCATTTTCTTTCCTCGGGGAATCAGTTACCGATAATAATTCTCTACTATGCCCTTTGAATTCCTTCAAAATAAATTTTCAAACCAAGCTTAAGCAAAAATTAAAAGATCTACCACCTTTTTCTTTGTTAGGAGCTCGATATTTCCTCTGATGTATCTCTGTACTTTTGAACATCCAGTTCTAAAATTCGATTGTGGTGCCCTCTGTGTCCTCTTTCCAATGCCACCAATCTGATCCAAATTGGATTCTCCAAGGAAGAGTTATGCAAAATATCCCACAATGACTTGATTATAGACTAGTTCAGTAGAGCGAACTTGTACGACGTGCCACGAGTCACTGTTTCGACCTTTAGCTCTGACAAATATATAGAAGAAACTACAGTCCATCCTCTTTCTGTACCTTCTTACGAAATTTCAATCCAATGCTCAGAGAAAAAGTTATCATGATTTTCCCCAGGTCACCTTTGGAATGTAATTCGCGAGTCTGCAAAAAGACCAACTTCCTCATATCATATCTCCGCAAATATAGCGCAAAAAGCTATGAAATTTGGACCCAAGGTTTGACGCGATGTCTTCTCAAATGGGTTTTTTTTCAACTTCTGAAACATCACAGAAAAAATGTTATAGTGAAAATGCCACGATGACCTGTTTGGAGTAGCAAAACCCTAGAAACCAAAGCTCTGATAACGAATGCTATGAAACCATCTCAAGAAAAGATAGAAAAGATAGATCAACGCCTTATAATTCAGCCTCTTCGAGGGGGAAACCTCCTTTACATTACATAAATGAACAATTCTTCGATGATTCAATGAAAAACCTCCTTTATTATATAGGAGTCTAAGAGTCACAAATAACCCAGCCGACCTAACAATAATAATATAAAGCCACAAAAATAACAATAGAGGGATTCTATGGGGTACAATAATAACAATATGGGGACAATAGGGGCGCAACAATATTAATAAGGGGTATAACTACAATAGTAATGGGGTAATCACTAGTATTATAGGTGTTATCACTTAGGTTGTTCCCTTTGACTCCTAAGGGAATACGGCCGAGGTAACCACAAACCAACCTTTGGACTGCAGGTCCTAGCCTATTAGCAGTCAGAGAGGGCTCTCTCTTTGGGATTTAGCTCTGTTTAAGGGATTTTTTTAGGCTAGATATGAAGCACATGGGTTTTGCTTGAGTTTGGTGGGATGGTTGATCTATTCAGGCAGAGTTTGCATGCAAAGTGTAAGAAGTTCAAACCATTGGGCGTGGAGTCAAAGATTAAGGGATGCTGCGTGTGTTTTTTTTGGTAAAGAGAGGAATACAGAGCAAGATAACTACACATGGAACAATCTTTAATGCTGGAGCAAGGATGAAATGGAGGTCAGGGGATGAGAGGCAATTAAGGATCTCTCGTCCAGCCAAAGAGGGAAGGTGAATGAATAATATCTAGGAGCAATGAAGAATTCCTAGACAACATTCAAAAATGAGAGAAATAGCTTAAACATGATCAATTAAGTATGCATATTCATCACTAGTTCAGAAGAAAATATTAAGAAATCACAAAAACTGAGCATAGAGTGCTGCTAAGCAAGTTCTAAGTTATTCTTTCTTTCTGCAACTTGGATCATGACACATAGATGATACAAACACATATAAACTAAAAACATAGGCGAACACAAAAAACTTATTGAGCCATGTAGAAGCGTTAGAATTCTGAAACAAGCTCTTTACGCCATCAAAACCACAACCAGCAGTTCATAACAATGCATTCCAGCAATCTTTGATTATAGAACTCCCAAAATCTACAGCGCAAGTCTCTCTAGAGGAAAATCAACCAACCAACCCACCAACCCTTATTACATTGTTCAGGGCTGTATTTATAGGCAAAATATCTACAAAAATAGATCTGATGGAAGATCTGAGGAAATAACTGCAATTAACCTAACTTCTCTTGCAAGTAATGTAAAAAATATCTATCTAATGTTGTGCCAGGGGCAGTTGCTTCAAAAAATGAGGCTATGTGGCGTCCTTTGCTGTTATGCGCTGACCATTTATCATAACTGCGCATTGGCCTCTGCTCCACTGTTCTTGAGTGGCTTTGATGTGCATTAATTGTGATCTGAGAGCTTTAAGTGGCTTCACTGCTTTCTTTGACTTTGATGGAGGTTTTTAATGTTCACCTGCTTTGATATTGTCGATCTGATACTCTTTTCCGCTTCACTGATACTTTTTTAATTAAATCTGGGCTTCATCTTTCCTCTAATACTCTTTGACACTTGAATCAGGCCACTTTCTCTCCCTTGATATGCTCGAAACTGACAAATCGCCCCTTTTCTGCCCTTTCAAGGCAAAAATAACTGCTGCAAACTGAGGCTTTCCATTTTGGCCATTTTTTCTTAGCGATGCGTGATTAGCGCTAAGCGCTAATCGCGCATCAAAAACTGCCTCAGATTTTCATTCCAGGCCTCCTAAGCAGCGATTTCACCTTTGTGTGCTTTTTCTTGGCGATGTGGTCAACATGATGTCAGTGGTGGGACCTAGTACGGCGGATGACGTCAGCGGTGATGTGGCAGGGTGACATGGCAGGGTGACGTAGCAGGGTGACGTCATGCAGGGGGAAACAGTATCCGGTTTCATGGCGCACCGCTTTTGTGCACAGGTGGTTTAGGAGGAGGGGGCTCTGCCACAGTCAAAAGGGTGACGCGTGGCAAGGGTACGACGGGAAATCCGCCCATCTCCCGGACGCTAACCATTGACAAGTTCGGAGGGGAAAAGACCCACCCACCGTAGATCTAGGGTGCAGGCAATCAGACGGATGACATAACAGAGAAGGCGGCGGAAGGATAAGGGATGGGGCCCGCGGCGCCTGTATTAATGGTTTAATTTCGGCGGGGGGGGGGGGGGGGGGGGTAACTTTAGGAAAGTGGGTTTTTCGTTTGGCTTGCGGGTTATGAGCGAGCGGGTCAAAATATTTAAATGGGGGACTTTAGGATAAGGGCGGAACATGGGTCTTGTAAGGTTAGGGTTGAGGGGAATGGTTGTTAGTGTGACCAGGTGCCATACTAACTTCAGTTAGGAGGTGGATGGGTTAGTAGGAGCCCCAGATGGACTACTACCTCCCGGACTTAGAAGAATATGGCTATAGTGCCGAGGAAGGGATATTATCATTTATTGGGATTTTATATAGTTTTAAATGCAAATAGGGATGGGAAAGTAGTTAGGGAGCTATATAGTAGAATTATGAATTAATATGACTTGGTGAAATGGAAATGTAAGGGAAATGATGCTAAGTTCAAGATCTGGAACTTAAACATGTGATTTGAATAGGATATGGAGAAATGATTTTATACAAGAAATGAGGTTTTTTTTCATTAAGGAAAGTCAAAACTTGACTTGATATTTCACGCAAATGAGCTGAATGCAGGACTTGTTGGGCAGATCCCAAGGTCCTCAAGGGGATGTTAGTGAGTGATTTGGGAAATAAGAAGAAGGGGGAGTTAGAGATTCCTTGCTTGATCTGATCAAAATGAAAAAGCGCCTCAAAACAGTGATCTGGATACATATAACAGTTGAAAACATGAAATGGATCACATAGTTTGATTTCTGCAACCACAAAACTACTTTCCCAGCCTACTTTACCTAGAATTTTTTCTTCTTTTGGTTTGGGTGCACTTGAAATAGCAAACCTAGCTTTTCAAATTTTACTTTTTTACTGTCCTCCTATCTACATCTATACTTATTTCATCCAGGGGCTAAGATTAGGCTGTTGAGCACCCTTGCTTCTCTACCTATCTAAGAATCTGCCAATATTAAGCTGTTTGGACAGATAATGATTCTCTATATTCTACAACAGGAAATTGAAACCTAGGGAGACCAAGATTAAGCTGTTTGGACCTCCCTTTAACTGAAAATTCTTCAGAAATGGAATAACTCATCAAAATTGGAATACAACAGAGGCACTTAGACTAGCACACTCTTATGGACACTTCTTTGGCCTCAGTAGCAAATATAAAACATTGTAGCCTGCAAAGTATGACATATTTGGCATGTAAAAATGTCGATAATGAAAGATGAATACCTGCTATGAGCAGGAGGCTAACAATAGGGACCCAACAAAATTTAGGATCATTCAGAAACCCTAACTTCCTTGGACTATATCTCCGAAAATATAGTAAACCAAGATCTAAAATGAGTAAGATATTTTTCGAGATTTCTTCTCAACCTCCTCCAAGTTTCACCATCTGAAACTTCCCAAGAATAAAATTACAGTGAAAATGCCACGATGACTTGTTTAAAACAACAAAATGCTAAGGTCATGAGCTCTTATACCAAATGTTGTGATCTTTTCACGATAAAAATGATGACACCAATATTTACAATCCTCTTTGAGGGTGATCCAAGTGGCTTTAGAAACGCTCAAAAATCAAATTCTTTGATTTCATCGAAACTAGGACCAATTAAAATAGCTCATCCTCTTAATTCCAATGGCACAGATGATACTGAAGTCTGAGTCCATATGAGAAAGTTATTGCAGTTTGAAGTTTGTACCAAAAAAGTTAAAAAAATAGGTCAAAGTCAAAAGTCAACCAAAGGGTGCCACATGGCACTCCCACGGGATGCCACATAAAAGACCAATCTGCAGACCAGGTGGACCATAATAGGTGATGTAGAAATATCACAAGTCGACACATGGCATGTAGGTGATAGAAGTGGCATATCATGTGGACCAATGAAAGCTTTCCACACGGCCCAATCACATGGTGCCACATGGCAACCCAAATTAGGCCCAAGTGGCCTTGGCATGGCGCAACCTCCATTTTTGTCTTAATCTCATGGATTGGGGAGTTTTTATAACATGGTTATACATATACCATTTATTATATGGTTTGAAAACTATATTAAAACCAAAATTGGGATTTAAAACCATATTAAAGAAAAATTGAGAGTTCATGGGTTTTGAACCCAAAACCTCTCCAACAACAAGTAACTTAATATGACTAACCATTATGCCAACCACACACTTTGTCTTATTCACCCTCACAGTTTGTTATAAAATGCAATTTAAATAGTTCAAAGGGAACCATGGAGAATACATGAGAGATGAGGGCACAAGCAGGCCAATGAATACATGAATGTCAATAAGATTCTAGGAATATTTTTAGAGCATATGTTGGGGAATATTTCAAATAATATTATCTATGAGGAATCTTTGAGGAATTTTTAAGATTCCCTAGGGGCATAATTTTGAAGGTGTCAGAAATATGTTTAGTTTATAATCATTTGAACTAATGTTTTGGAAGGAACATGATGACATTATCTGTTTCTTCATCTGAGTAGCCGAATTTCAATCAACCCACAAAAGAGAATATTTAAGGAATCTTTGATGTTTTTGGGGAGACCAAATTTGACCTAGTAAGAAAGGGGTCGATTTTATAATAATATTTCACAGTGCTTCACAAGGAACATGATTGCGTAGGTAGTTCCTTCATCAAAGTAGATGATTATCAAGCCATCCCCAAACTTGGAGGTATAAGATGCATTGTTGTCTGTCTTCATTTGATTTTTGCTGAGATGATGATTTTCCTTTGAGATCCATGTATGCCACTTTGTGAGAGGATCATTTTATGCCATTTGATGTGAGAGATTGTTCCTTTGTCATGTTGGAGGAGAGATTTTATGAGTGAGAGTTCTTATAGGAGAATGTCTCATGGAGAAACATGCCACACATGCCACTCTATTTAAGGGGGTTCATCCTTGTATTGACAGAGATTACATCATGTACTCATCATCATCTTGCGACAACTAATGAAGCGACTTCCCCACTCTTGACACTGGGCCCAAAGACGTAGCCCACACTAGGTGAACTTTGTTATTATATCGTGTGTTTAAATGTGCTTCATGATTATTTGTTCCTTGTTTCATGTTGATGGTTTGATGAAGTTGTTTATAATATGCATTGCTCATAATTTCACAAGTAAGTGTAAGTGTTTGGCCTCCAACACTAGGAAGGAGCATTGCTAGACATTCTAGTTTGATCCATACCACTTGGAAGGAGAATTGATCCCTCAAAATATTTTTTTAGTTTTTTTTTTTTTTTTTTATGTTTCACCTATCACAAATTGATCCTCTAACTTAGCAAAGGATAAGCTTATTTTCTTGACCCTAGGGGTGGCTTTTTGAGCCACAACACCTGGAAATGTGATTAGCTATGTGCTTTATTTATGATAAGGAAATATTATTGATAAGTGCATCGAAGATACATGAATTCTTGATGAAGGAGGAGTATTATCTTCATCAATTATCAATGTCTTAGATTACATGGATGATAACATGGCCTTACATTAGGTAGTCGATTATTCAAATATGCTTGGCTAGGGGTGTGTGATAGTAGGTTGCCTATAGTTGGCTGGTGATGTTACAACATCACTTGTGGTGAGACAAGAAATTTGACATTCCACATGATGGAAGATGTTTGGATTGGGTTCGGTAAGGACACATTGATTAGGTGTATTCTGGGTGACACATGTTCTCTCCAACCCAGTATGGAAAATATGTTGTAATGCCCTGTCCTATATTGTTAAAAAAAATTGACACGATCAAATTATGTAAAAATAAATATAAAATAGAATAAAATTTTAAAATTTAAAATTAAATAAAAAGTAAAATTAATAATTATACTTATAACTAATTGTATTTAATAATTAAACCAACCTAAATCCATCTTAACTCTGGATTTACCAAGTGTCAATAGAGATCAAATCTCTTGAGGTGAAAACCTCTTTTAGAGTGAAAATAGAATCAATCCGTCTCAATGCTTTGTAAATCTAAATTTAAGATAGTTATAGGCTTGTTACAAATACAACACTACAAGTGAAATTGAAAGAAAATACAAATTGAAAAACATTTAAACTCATCCTATCAAAATTTCTTCACAAAAGTTGGACATGAACCACTTCCATAACAAGGGAAGTTCACATCACCATGAAATTCCCCCTAACATGATTTTAATTTAGAATAGAAAAAAACAAAAACTTAAAAGATAATAGAAAGCCCTTGGTTGTGTTCTTGCCAACTAAGTGCTAGTCCCAATGATTTGTAACAATGGCTAAGGATTTTGTGCTAGACACTGCGGTCAGAAACTGGGTATGGGTGCCATTGTTTGTGGTCATGGTATTGCTAAGCATCTTACCCAATTTCATGTCGAAACTCATGATATCATCACAACTGTCTGACCCTAGAATTGTTAAGGAAGGGTGAGTAATAAATCCTCTCGATTCATTTTGTTTTTTCCAATTTTGTGATTTCAATTTGAGAAATCCAAGGGTTTTAGATTTGGTGGAGTGCAGGAAGTTGGTTATGTGGGTTAGGAATTTGAGGGTCATGACAAATTTGATCCTCGATAGGTCCTTTTGCACAAGTTGGACGTACTAGAACCATGAGGTATATTTTGTCAATGCTTTCTCTCAATTTATCGATTTCCCAATAGTTATATTATTTTACTGTTTACTCTATAGGCTTCGACCCTAAAACCTGCTTTTGCACAAACATGACATAATTTGAAAAAAATATATGTGGAATTTGAAACCTTAAAAATCATGGGGCGAAAATCAATTAGGTTGGATTTGGGAATGTGTGGAAGGTCCCTTGACATCAGATATGAATGCATTAGTTTCTTTATTTGCAGGAGAATGGGATTCTTGAAGGGCTAGACATCACCCTAGAGAAAGGTACAAATAGAGTGAGAAGGAGGCTCATTCTCACCAACCCAAGTGTAAATCATCATTGTGGATAGCATTTAAAGTAGTTGCATCTCAAGATGACGAGGTCGCGGGTGAAAAGGGAATCATTTTGGGTTTGTTTGTGTTTAGGACATGTTTGATTAGGAGAAGGAGGCTAGATGCAAGATACAGGGACATAAAAGTGCATGGTTTGAGGTTGATATTATTAAGGAAATAGGGCCAAAGTCTCCTGATCTATTACAAGAGGGACCGAGGCCTATATCAAGTCTAGTTTGCAGTCGAAGGGGAGCTAGAACAACATCCTAAGGTGGTCTAAGTAGTAGTGAAGAAGGGTTGGTCTGTTAGCAATGGACAACGATAATTTTGAGGTAGTTTGAGGGCTCATCTAGTGCCCTAACTAGGAAGAAAATATTAGGTCTGATATTTTCACAGGTCCATGAGCAACAATAGAGGAATGTGTCCTTGATCAGGGGTAAGTGTTCTCCTAAGTTGATGGTTTTGCTAGGTGGTTGAGTGTCCTAGTTAAGGAAATATTGTTTGGGCATATTAAGGCTATTTGGAGGGGAAAAGGTTGATTTATAAGGAAGCCTGAAGTGCATACATTGAAGGACTATAGGTTTTCTGAGAGATGAATATTTGGAAAATCTCAGGGAATGACCTTTGAAGGACAGAAAAAGACAGCCAAGGGAGCAGTTTGTCTGGCCCAAGTTTGTTGAACAAAAGGACATCTTGCAGTGATAGAGGGAAGCCCTCCATGCCCTAATTTTGTCTTCATTAGAGTAGCACATGAAGGCAATAGCGGGAAGAATTCCCGAAGTGTTGAGGAGCAGTAGTGGGTAGTCTAATAGTTGTTCACAAACAGAGTTGTGAAGAACTCACTAGAAGACCTTATGTGTTGATTCGTTGAAGGACTAATGATTATCTAGAGGGAAAATTGGATTCATGTTTAGTGGACTAAAGGAGAAGGATCATTAATAGAGGCAGATTGGTGTTGTTGTAAATCAAAAGCAAAATTACTGACATATGTGTTCATGACACGTGGATTGAAAGGGTTGAGGGGTACCACATCAACAAGTAGGTAAAGTGTTGTCTTGTTCAGGGTATATTGGTTTTCAAAGGACTTACACCAAAACCTAATTTGTATTGCATGTATTATTTGGCGTATGAGGGCCATGATCCCTAGTATAGGAGCCCTAGACTGTTGTATTATAGATTGACAATATTCGACCTCTGGAACTAAAATTATAATTCTAGTTAGATCAGACTCTCAAGGAAATTGGAAACAAATTAGGGGAATGATTGGAGGTCAACCTCACTTTCAAAGATTTTGTGGAGATGAATATGGTGAGGGTATCAATAAATTTGGATATCATAGATGGCTTATGGGATGAAATGGAACTCCAACATCAAGGCATCACTTCTCTTCAGACTTTAGACTATGAAGGCATCCCCTTCATATGCCACAAATATAGAAAACACAACCATAATGCTACCATTTGTCCATTCGGGTTCAAAGACAACAAAGGAAAGTACAAGCCCTTGTCTCCCAGATGAAAGAGAAAGGATTTGTCCCTATGGAAACGACTCCTCTCATCCTTTTTGCAACTATCTCATATGCCCCTACTGTCTCGATGACTCCAATTCTAGGCCTCACTATGATTGTTCTTATGATTGTTGATAGGGATTCCATGAAGCACAAATATAATCATCCACAACTCCACTTAGCCACTAATTCTACAATGCTACCCTTGGGTACCCTCTCTTCATCTATTCGTTTATCTTCTATTTATAGCTGTATTTTGGATTTGGGGAAGGATTGGAATACAATAGAACATGTCCCTGTATATATGTTATTGAAAGAAATTATAATTTTGTGTGGCTAGTTTCATGTGGTAGATATCAAATTCTTCAATGAATCCTAGTAGTCACATTCCTTGGGTGGGTGACTTCAAGAACAAACTGAATCTACTTTCCATTATGGCCAATAATTGGGCATGATTATCTTAATAGCAAAAACAATATTGTAGGAAAGCCTTATGCTTTTTTGATAGCATGATTATATCCTTAGATCAAATTACATTTGCACATGTTTATGTAGAACTTTGATGGTGGTGATAAAAGTCTCTTGAAGTCAAAACTTAAAAAGTGTATTGAGGTTCATTAACCCAATATATGAGTGCAATCATTTTGTTAATGTTCATGATTCTAACAAATAAAAGGGAACGTATGAATATCCAAGATGAATGTTGAATCCATAATTTGAAGATGTATATGAAGACACCAAGTACATTCATGACCCTAGAAAAATATGTAGAGAAAATTCTTTAGTCACATGTACCATTATCTTTTGCTGATTATTGTAGCCTTGCAATGAAATACTTTTTGATGTAAAGGGAATTATTTCATTTTCTTGATATGGCATGTTGTAGATAAAAGGAAAATATAACAAGAGGTTGTATCTCCTCTAGTTTTTCATTGATTAAATGTTGTTTAATGAATGTGGTGTCATAAGTCCTTAGATTAGTAAGTATAGAGTGTAAGACCAATTCAAATGCATTTTATATCTATAACAGTTTCCTAGAGAATTAGTGGGAACATTATTTGGGTACATAAGTGTCTTGATAGATGGAAGTATGTTCATAAAATTCCTTATCATTCAATGTTTAGAGTTAGGTTGATGTTAGGCCTTAGAGTACAATAAGTTCCTAATTATTTTGTGCACTCCCAATGTGTGGCCAAAATGTATGATTGATCTCCAATTCGTATGTTGTTGGAGATGACAATACTATAAGTAAATCATAGTGGAGGAGAATGTATGAAGAATTTTTTATAGAGATATTAGAAAGTTTCTACAATGAATAACTAGTGGTTGCTTTTTATAGTGGTGAAAGATGAATTGAAGAAATATTGTTTAATGCCTACTATTAATGGTAGATATTTCTTAGTTGGAATTATGAGTTTGCAGCAAGGAGGACATAATGATATTCCTGGAGATTGGTTGGAGTTGGACAAACAAGGTACACCTTTTATTATATTGAACCAAAACTAGGACCATATGGAAAGATGAATCACATATTATATTTGGAGGAAGTATAACATGGTGTGTGTAGATTATATATATTGGTCATTGATGTTTATGAGCTTGATCTTAGTTAGAGTTGGTACTTGGAAGAAATAATGTAATAATGTGATATTATAAAAGCTTGTACTTATTGCCTCCATAACATGGAGCATGCAAATATTATGTAACCATATATATCTATGTATTATGAAAAGGGCATATCATTGTATGAATCTTCTAAGAAGACATACCAATTATCCATGTGTCCTTGATGATCTAGATAAATTGTTTAATATAATGTACAACCTTTGATAAAGTATGGGCCATGTGTTAGTTGAATTCTCTATGAGTGGACTGTGTTGGTTGTAAACTTTAGGGGGGCGGGATAGCCCTGAAAACCTGAAGTTTCCTATACATTTAGGTGGATTTCATTGAAATATGAATGAACCATGTACACAAAGGAGATATTAGTGGTTCAATAGTTGCAATAGTTAGGTACCCATGTATTTTGTTAGTTTTCTACTCAATTATGTGGATGCTAACAATTTGGTAATGTCTACATGATTGAGGAATGAGACACAAGTTCCAAGTTAGATCATATATATACTTTATTGATCAACTAGAGTGTCTTTGATGCATTGAACCAATAGAAGATGACAATGAAGACTTATCTGACAAAGATAAATACATGTCCATCTAACTAAGGGTGAAATTTGGGATTATTAACTCCTATCTATCATATAGAATATTATGTCATGCTTATGATCATACATGAAAAAGTTGTGGTGTGTTGATGTATTGATCAATGTGATGTAGAGTTGGTCTCAACATGTGTATTCTTCTTTTTAGGAATTTACAGGGTAAGTTCCTTAGATAGAACACCAAAGGACACCGCTCACAAACATATCACAGATCAGTACATTAGTATTCTTGATGTGGTTAAAACCCTGAAAGAGGGAAACAGTCCATGACACGAGCCAACGTGGCCACTTCAAGAAATTTATTAATGTAAAAGAAAGAAAATTTACATAAGCTTCTCTCATGAACAGTCACCTAACAAATGACCCTCCATGCTCTTTAAATAGAGATCATGGACAATGAGTGTAAGCCACAGATCCGGTGTTTGTAAACCAAGGGAGAGAATGAACCGTCAGATCAGTTCATGTCTAGAACATATCGTGACTGTCAGATTGTAAGTTACAAAAGTACATACTAAAGAAACACACTTTACCTAACTATACACTAGACCAAGTTGTACTTAATTATTTCCTATGTGTCGGAATATCCTAACATCCCCCCTTAAGAACAACTTGGGATAATATTGAAGAATGTACAAAGATGACACAATAGGAGAAGGAAGGATGCATTAGAGCCTATCCCCACTTAGTGACAACTTCCTGAACTCCAACTATAAATTGAAGTTTAGTAAACTTTGCCTCTGTTAGAGCCTTTGTAAAGATGTGTTATAGACATATTTGGGCACTGCAATCCCAATCGCATATGTCCATAAACCAAGGGCTTCTAAGTCCCTAAAAGTGTTGTTTCATACCCTAAAAGAGTAACGTCAGCTGATTACATCATCTCCCAGAAGTTCTCCATGAAAAACTGTTCAAAACTGGTCAAAACTAGACCATACAAACTGCTCAGTGCTAAGGGTGTGATGCATCTCACCTGCCACATGCAAAAAGCGTGATGCATACTGAAAATCCCTTCTGTGGGGTGCGATGAGCGAGAGCAGATAAATGGCAGAAGCAGTTGGCTAGGTGGAAACCCAGAGAATCTTCTAGAAATTGCCCATTTGACACTTGCCTCTCTGAATTTGCCCAGTGATGAGTAAGAGATCATGAATCTCCAAGTGGACCCAAGAAATATCAGAGAGAGGACACTAATCAAAATCCCAAAAGCTGACTCACCCACTTGCAAACATCTATATATGGATCCCTCATCCTAGAGATCCAGAGATTGGAAACTTGTATTCTGTAAGGAAGTGTTGTTGGTTTCTTTGTGGAACATCATAGTGTTGGGTGATCTAAGATTTTCATGAGGTGAAGAAGGGCTTTCATACTGGGAGGATGACGCTGGGTCAAATCAATAGGTTGTAATCTTCTCTTCTACTCTTTCTATCAATAAAGCTATTTGAGTTTTCCTCCACATTCTTGTATGTTTGAGTTGATATATACATTTGTGTGGTCAATATATATCTGGTCCTATGTTGTTTATGATTGTAGATCTATGTGCTTTGATGGTATTATGCTGCTTTGACTTTACAAGTGCTCTTTGAAGTGGGACAAGCAAGGAAGGAGTGGAAAATATCCGTCAGAGGGGAGAGGAAATAAGCAAGGACCCAAGCGAAAGACTGAGGTTGGTACTCTCTGCTTCTCCCTCATCCACTTCTCATAAAGGAAAACACAAGTAACTTTAGTTTGTTTGTTTATAAGATAGCTACCTGTCTTAGTGGGACTAGCAGCTCTGAATGGACACTAGATTTCCCGATAACAAAATGGCGACTCCACTGGGGAGCGAATAGCTTGTTTGCTTGTTTATATTTGTTTGCTTTATAAACTACAGACAGAGCCTGAAGTCAAGCCAACTAGCCTTCGAACTAATTTTGCTATGCAACTGCAAAGTAGATCAATGTTGCTTCAATCCATCTCTGGGTTTTGTTTATAAACTGAACAATTGATTTGCAAACATCCTAATTTCCATGGTGGTGGCTCAAGTAACCTCATTAGATCAGCCCCTATGATTTGTATTTACTGAATATCATTAGCTCAACCTAAATCCATGAACTAAGCTGCAAACTGTGACCAAAAACTAATTTAAAGTATCATCCCTGGATCATCGCATTGTCTCCGTTTGACAGTCTGGATGCATCGCACCTCCCGTGTGTAGTAGGTGAGATGCATCCCTATTTCCCTGTGTTACAGGTGCGATGATCAAATAATATTTTCGCTGCCTCCAAATTTTTCTTTTTCCTTCACTCTCTTCAGCTTTATTCAGGAGTTTTGCTGTCTGTGATCAGTATACCATGTAGAAACTCCCTTCCTTCGCATTATTCAGCCTCCATTGTACAAATAATTGTGAATGTTTTTATGTATTTTTTGCCATTTACAGTTTTCCTTTACAAAGAAGTAGCTTAATTCAACTATCTTCTTTCGATTTGGAAGTGTCGCAAGTGTCGTTTTCAATCAAATAAAAGGATCGTTCTCTTTTTGATGGTCGATTACAACGTTACTCTTGTATTTGGTTTGAATTAATAGTATTTCAAGTGTTGAAAGTAGTTTTCAAATTGAAGTTGAAAGTGTCGTCTTAGTCTTCCTTTCGTTTTTAAATTCGAAATCGCAAAGTGTCGTCTTAGCCTTACTTTCGTTTTTTGAATTCAAAATCGCAAAGTAGTCTTCCTTTCATTTTTTGAATTTGAAATCGCAAAGTGTCGTCTTAGTCTTCCTTTTGTTTTTTTGAACTTGAAATCGCAAAGATTCGTCTTCATCTTCCTTTCATCTTTTTAAGAGAGAATTGTTAGTACTGTCACTTTGAGAGAAAAGATAGTTCAAATTTGTACTTAGCATTCTTGTTGTCATTCACACATTAAGAGAGCGGAAAAAATACATGCATGTGCATTTACATTTAGACTGCTTGTTGATTTTGATTTAGGACAGTGCATCTAGTGTGTTCTCTCTGCTCTATGTTGAAAGAATCTCACTTCTCTTTCCTTAGTAGCTAGGATTTTCATTGAAAAAAGAAGAGTAAATGATTGTTTATCATCTTAGATTACATATTTAGGAATTGTATATCTACTTCATGCAGTGAAACTTAAAGAAAAACTTCTTAAGAAAGATCAACTGTAAAATAAATTCAATGAACATAAAAATGCTTTGGAACCTAACACACAACATTTAGAAGTCTAGGCTAGAGATGTATTCCGGTGTCGTAAAGCCTGGTAGCTATTGCTTTCATCGTAGGTTGGGTGATTCCTCCTCTTTGAGACGACAAGTCCCAGTGCGGACTTGTGCTCCCACGTACCGTCGAATATATATTGGGAGACCACAATATGCTATAACCTTTATCCTTAGGAAGCCATGTCTGCCGCCCTATCGATCGCAATGCACTGAACATAGAATTCGGAAAGATTGACTACCGTACCGTAAAAAGTATTCTACAGTTTTGCGATTGGATTGGTAATCCCTCTGTCTAGACTTCCAGAGTAGTCTCTTTCATTCCTTTTCACACTCCTTAAAGGAAAAGGTCCATCTGATCACTTGTCACTTCAGGCTCATTAAAAATCGAAAGCGACTAGAGTCATCTTTAGCTTTTTCTCGACTCTTAAAAATTGAAAAAGCAAGTTGTGTCAAAGTGTCATAAAATTTATTTTAATTGGAATAACGTCACTGTTCCCTCGTTGATCTTAGTTTGAGAAAATGGAGTCCACCAACCAAGGATTTCCCCTTGGGGGAAATCCTAGTCCTTTCTCCTCTTGGGGAGATGTTGGTGCACCTCATATGGCCACCATTGTTCCCGTTCCAGGCGACTGACATTGGCCTGCCAGTATGGCCTCTTCTTCGACCTCTGTTCATTCAAAGCGACGTGATTCTTGAGCCAATAAAAATCGCAACTAGATGATACTAAAGTGTACCTCCACCTTCTACTTAGTTGTTTCTCCCCCGCCTCCTTCCTCTTTTGCTTTGTAAAGTTTGGTAAAACTAAAAACCAAGTAACTGAGAAGAAGAAGAAAGGAAGGAGAAGAAGAAGAAGGACCCAATGGCCAAAAGGGGCAACCATACTTGTCTAGTGAAAATCCACACACTACACCATCCAGACCTAAATCTCCATGTGTCATTTGCAAAGGGGACCACTATCATCAAGATTTTCCTTGCATCCCACAAATATTAAGGGACTAGTCTCCCCGCTTGCACAATCTGGTGTCCTCAACCTCTAATGATCATGTTGAAAGTACACCGTCAACTAGTGAAAACGAAGTCACTGGACAAAGAGGAATATCTAAAATTCCTGGTAGACTGTGTGAAGGCGATCATGCCATAACCGTCTTGCTTCACAGCTACGATTTCCTCCTGGATACAAGAAACTCTTGCCGAGTCCATCACTATTTGAAAATTCAACTGACACACCTTTATGGTCGGTTGAAGCATCTATCATTGAAGATAAACCGTCTGAGTCCACACCAGACCAAAGTCAGCAGGTTGAGACGACAGTCTACCTAGTTTTGTCTTCAAAAGATCCACCTTCAGATGTTATAATCACCAAGGAGAATGAGAACGACACCGTTCAAATTCTCTTCGTAAACATAGACTCCGATGAACATGGGAGCAACCTACCCATTCCTTTACCACAGGAAGGAAGTTCGTCAAAGACATATATGGCCATTTATTCGGTCCCACCTCCAAGCAACCTAGTCGTTTCCTTTGATTGGAAACTACTAGGAAAACCCCATCTACCATCTAATGTACCATTCCGAATCACAGTACAAGCTTACAGAATGGTCATGTTCGGTATTATCATAGATGAAGGGGCTTCTATGAGTATCCTTTCCTCAACTGCTTGGAAAGCACTGGGTTCGCCATCGCGTCTACCTGAGATACGAAATCTGACAGGCTTCGACAAAGGAACCAGTCGATCGTTAGGGATCCTTCCAAATTTGCCTATAATTTTGAGAAGGAAAACCATTTATCTGAACGTAATGGTAGTCCAAGGACCTTTAGATTACAATCTACTCCTTGGGCGTGATTACATTCATAGCATGGGAGCCATTGTCTCCTCGCTCTTTCGAGTGATGTGTTTTCCGCATGAAGGTAGAGTGGTCCAGCTCGTAGACTGGCTTTCATTCCCCGTATCACACATAAATAATAGTCAAATACCATCCCTAACTGGTCTTTTCATGCAAGGAATGTCTCATCAATCTCCAGTTTGTCCACCTGATGAGTGCGAGTGATTCGGTGATTGTGACTGAAACCCAGGGGGCATGCGCCCTGGTCTGCTTCGGTAGGAAAACCCCAGTTATAAGGTGGGTATCCACGTAGGAATATGACTAGTCTGACACACCCATCCATTTAGGAAAATGGGATTAGACTGGAATAAGATACCTCCGCCAGAAGTAGGCCTTTCTCGACAGAGCAAATGTTTTGTCTGCAAATTGAAGGTAACCTAGAAACTCTACTTCATTATACCTGAGGGCATGCAAACCTTTTTGCATGAAAGTGAAAAACGACCATTTATTTTCTTAGTTTGTAGGTTCTTAACCCTTTAAACTCATAGGATTGGTTGTTCCTAGCTTACATAAAGAAAGGATCTAGAGCAAAATTTCGAATGGTGCAAGCTCCCTAAAAAATGAACCTATCGATGAGACAACCTTAATATACGACTAGCGCGAGAAGTTTTACGTGAAGTTCAAGCTCGTTAAAAAATAAACCTAGAAATGAGTATATGTTCCACCAGAGTTTAAGCTCATTAAAAAATGAACGCACCTTCAGTAAATAACCATTGCGATCGCATTATCATCAGCTTTTGAGCCTTGGTCGTGTTCTTACCATCACCTCCACTCTGTTTTAGCCGATCATATGGCTCCATTTGATTGTTTACCCATTTTGAGGAACATATATGATGAGTGATTCTCTTAGCCATCTTCTTTACACTGCCATGATTAGAAAGTTCCAAACCTTACCTGGAACCAGCTGCTACTCGAAAATATCACTCGTTCCTCAAAAAATGAGTCTCCTTTAAGTTCTTTTCACCTGACTCGTAAAATATGAAAATATTGCTGAGCAATTGGTCTCTCCAGCT